>VMDO01014641.1:0-30303 GCA_007922755.1 Pedetes capensis | reverse complement strand
TATATAAAACGTATGTAAATGTCTCTCCATTTGGGCTGGGGTTTGCATTCTCCCCTTGGATGTTAATCAAGGGGAGAGGCCAGCGGGCAGGCGGCCCTCACCCTGCCTGGCACGTGCAGAGACCCCAGCCACTCTGTGTGGGCAGGGTGCTGTCAAGACCAGACCTCTGGGGGGGGTGGGGGAGGGGGGTGGGGGAACTCTTGGAAGGGAAGAAGTATCACTTCTTTCTTAAGTGGAGTGTTTACACCTTGCTGTAACATTTGAACTTTCACAAGAGATGTAATAATTTTGATAATAAAATTCTTAACCATAATAATCATAAAGTTGAGAACTTCTTTGTTCAATTCTGTCACCTTATATTGCCTAGTTTTCATAATGCTGTTCTTACCTGATAAGGGCAAGATAGACCCACATTCAGGAGAATATGCTCTTAGTAGAGTCATTTTTCCCATAGTGGGGCCAACAATACTGGTTAATCTTCCTCTGACCTTTTATGATTTAAGGTCAGGCTAGGCTTAAGGTGAGTCTCCAACACTGGAACTTACCTTTGTAAACCAGAAAGGTGTTCCAGATGTTTGCCTCATTTATTCAGCCACTATTAATTGACCTTTTTCATTCAAAAACAATGCCAGGCGTTATTTTTGGTGCAAAGCTTATTGTGCTGATTAAATTGGCGGTTAAGGTGAGCAAATAAAGGTCTCTTCTCTCCCAGAGCTCACGTGGTAGCGGGAGAGAGAACTAAACTAGTATATGACTTCAACAGTCAGTATCGTGTTATTAGGCCCCTTTCACCAAGATAGCACTGAAAGCCAAGAAGGAAGCTCCTGCCTCTCCGAGAGCCAAAGCAAAGGCCAACCCAAGAAGGTTGTGCTGAAAGGCATCCACGCCCCGAAAAAAAAGCCAGCAGCCCATGACACTGCAAATCCAGAAGCAACCCATGAGCCTTTGGAAGAGGCCCCTCAGGAGAAATAAGCTTGACCACCGCACCATTGAGTTCCTTCTGACCACTGAGTCTCCATGAAAAAGACAGAGGCAACAACCTGTCTTCATTGTGTCATGGCAAACAGGCTGGGTAAAAGGTCTATGACATTAAAGTGGCTGATCAGACCTGATGGAAAGAAAAATGTATACATTCAACTGGCTCCTGACTATGATTCTTCGGGTGTTGCCAACAAAATTTAGATCATCTAAAATGAGTCCAAGGCTGGGGCTCAGTTGGTAGAGTGCTTGCTTAGCATCCACTGAGGCTCTGGGTTCAATCCCCAGCACCACCAAAACAAGAAAAAAAAAACACTAAGTTGAACTGGCTAATTCTAAATATATATACCTTTTCACCATTAAAAAATATTTTATGGGGCTGGGTCTATGGCTCAATGGAGTGAGTGCTTGCAAAAAGCATGCATGAGACCCTGGGTTCAAATCCCCAGTACTCAGGGGAAAAAATAATATTTCATGTTATTGTTTCACAACATGACTAGAGTGGTTAAAATGACCGCTCTAGATTGGTCAGTGAGGAAAAATCTGAGGTATTGACATTGAAGCTGAGACCTCACTGATGAGGCCTTCGTGGAACATTGTAGATTATTTCAGGAAGTGCAAGCTCTGAGGTAGAAAAAGCTTGAAGTCAGGTGCAGTAGCTTGCACCTGCAATCCCAACACTTAGGAGGCTGAGACTGAGACAAGGATTGCAATTTGAAGGCCAGCCTGGGCTACAGAGCAAGACCTTATCTTAAAAAAGAAAAAAAATTGGTTGAGATGTAGCTGGGAAAGAGGGTAAAAGAGCCAGTAAGAAGAGGGAGATAGGAGTTAGAGCATATAGAACGTGGGTCAGCAAACTTTTTGTAAGGAACCAGATAGTAAATATTTAGGCTTATCAAGCCCGATGATCTCTGTTATAACTACTCGACTCTTCCATTGCAGTACAAAAGCAACTGGAGACAGTATGTGGCTATGTTCCAGTAAAACTGCATTACAGAAACAGGTAGGTGACAAGTTAGATTTGGTCTGTAGGCTGTAGTTTGCTGTTCTTTAATGTAGATCCTTCTAAGTTCAATTTAAGAATCCACATTCTAGCTGGGTGCTGTGGCACATGCCTGTCCCAGCGACTGAGGATTGTTACAAGTTTGAGGTCAAAGGAAACTTAGCAAGACACTGTGTCAAAATTGGAAATTAAAAAAAAGTGTTGGGAGTGCTTTTACATGGTAAAGCACTTACCTAGCATGCGGAAGGCCCTAGGTTCAACCCCCTAGGACTACAAAAAACAAAAATAATAAATCCACCTTCTGCCAGCACAGTGGCTCACACCTGTAATCCCAGCAACTCGGAAGGCGTAGGAAGGAGGATCGCAAGCTTGAGACCAGAGGCAGTCTGTGTAATTTAGCAAGACTTTGTCTCAAAAAGTAAAAAATGGGTTAGGGGTGCAGCTCAGTGGTACAGCACTTGCAAAGCATGTAAGCACAAGGCCCTGAGTTCAACCCCCAGTACCGTTAAAAAAATAAATAAAAATCCACTTTCTAAGTAGTGTGGAGGAATCTTTGTAGGATATTAACCAGGAAAAAGACGGTCTGATTTATCATTTGCTGATTGTTTGGTCATTTTCTTAAAATTACTTTTTAAAATTGTTTTTATCCTGCTGGGCGTGGTGGCGCACGCCTGTAATCCCAGCGGCTCGGGAGGCAGAGGCGGGAGGATTGCAAGTTCGAGACCAAAGGTAGTGTTTGTAATTTAGCGAGACCCTGTCTCTAAAAGTAAAAATTGGGCTGGGGGTGCGGCTCAATGGTCCAGCACTTGCAGAGGATGCAGGTGGGAGGCCCTGGGTTCAACCCCCAGTACTGCAAAAAAAAAAAAAAAAAAAAAAAATTTGTTTTTATCCTATTGAGGGAGAGATTAATAGATGCTGGGAAACTAGTTTGGAAAGTATAGCAGTTCAAGCAAGAAACAGTAGAGTGGTGGTTTCTAATGGGGATGAGGAAAAACTGTTGAAATTAAGACATACTTTACAGTTACTCAGTGAGACTTGCCAGTGGATTGAATTGGCCTTATTTTGCTAAGTATATAAGGGATTAAAAGGTGATGATGCAATTTTTCCCTTAATGAGCTTAGAAAGTAATTAATTACTGGGGCATTTTGGAGAGGCTACCCTAGAATACCTAGATAGCCTACCACCAGGCACTGCCTTGGGTGGTAGGAAAATAGTACATGTGGTCCTCTTTAAAAACTAGTTTTGTATTTGTTATCTTATTTTGTCTCATGATTCTGTGAAGAAATCAAGCCAGAAATCAAGATGCTAAAAATTAAAGGTGAAAATGGAGACTTAGTACAGCATTCACCTGTACTGTGGGGCTTCTGATGATAAATAAACCTGTTTGCTTTTTGCCAGATTTTGAAGAGATTTTTTCATAGTCATTTACAGGACACCTGTATACTAGGCCATATACAAGGTACTGGGAATATGAAGATAAGACAGTCAATATCCTGTTACGAATTAGCATATTTGCTCTTGTTATCAAGTACCAACTGTGTTGCTGGGTACTTTGCTTTTGATGTGGTATAAATCTTAAACAGAACAAAATTAAGGAAATCAGCCAACATAATGGTGGCACCTTTATATATTAACAATTTCCTGTGGCCTCCCATTTATGTTGGCAGTTACCTGATTAACATGCAACAACATGTGAGGTAGGTTTTCCCCCTCTCCCTACCCCAGTACTGGAAAGCTAAACGAAAGGCCTCATGCTAGGCAATCACTCCACCACGTAGCCACCCCCAACTCCACCCAGTTTTTTTGTTGTTGTTTTTTGTTTTTTGTTTTTTGTTTTTACAGGGTCTTGCTGAGTTGTGTAGGCTGCCTCTGGCCTCATATTTAGCTCAGCCTCCCAAGTCACTGGGATTATAAACAGATACCCCACCTAGCTGGAATTCCCATTTGATCAATTTTTTAAGTTAAATTCAGGCAGACCTAAGCCAACAGTTATGGAAACTTTGCAGTTTACTCAGGAAGCAAAGAGAGAAAGAGGTTTGTCAAGGGTTCATAGTTAAAATACTCTGTTCTGAAGAAAAGGTAACAGCTTGGAGAAAAACACAGTCATTGAAGGGGTAGTGTTCCCTGTGATCAGCTTCTACATTCAAAACTTACTTGGCAAAGATTCTGAAATCAATAGTTTTGACTGTTTCCTAAATCGCCCATAAAAGCACACAGAGAAAAAGGTAGATAGGCCATCAAAAGCTGCAAGACTTCTATGGTGTCACCCTCATTTAAATGAACCAATAGAGCATCTGATGGACCTCAGAACTCAAAGTAACAGTTACTCACTTGAAAATTCCTCATGCTGGTTAGAGAATAGCAACTCAAACAGGGGTTTGCAGTGAGTAGAGAGGATGCTTAATTAGGTCTAATAAACTTAATTCTAACTTGCAAAAGTTCCTTCTAGGACAGAGCTGCACACTGAAGTCCTTATAGAATCCAAATTGTGCAAGACAAATGAGGATGGGGAAAATCACATTAAATGAAGTGTTTAGAAAAATAATGAGTTGGGCACCATGGCGCATACCGGTAATCCCACCAACTCAGGAGGTGGAGGCAGGAGGATCATAAATTCAGACCAGAGGCAGCAAGACCCTGTCTCAAGATAAAACATTCTTTGGATAGGCTTTGGGTGTGCAGCTTAGTGGCAGAGCACCTGTAAAGTGTGCACATGCCTGTAATCTCAGCAACTCAGGAGGTTGCAGGAGAATTATGAGTTCCAGGCCAGAGGCAACCTGCACACCGAGACCCTGACTCAAAAAATGACTGAGATGTGACTCCATGGTGGAGTGCCCTGGGTTCAATCCCCCAGTACCATAGAAGGAAGGGAGGTGTTGCCAGGTGCCAAATCTAATCCAACTCATAAGGACCCTATTTACGTCAGAACGAAATACTCTAGCCACTTTGCCATTCCTGGTACTATATCAGTCTTTCTTTGCTATTCCTTGGGTTTTCAATAGCTTATTTTTTCAGGATTGCTTCAGGAGTGGATTGCCATGTCCTTCTCCCATATAGCAACAGTATTAGGATATTAAATAACTCCTGTTCTTGAATCCGTAGAGAAACAATTGATCATAAACTTCTAAGTATATTCTGTGCTAAATTTAAACTTGTATAGTCCATTTTTAATATTTTACACACACCAAAAAGGTATTCTACAACCATGAAACACAAAAAGTCATATGTCATACCCATTTTTTTTTTCTTTTCTTTCTTTCTTTCCTTTTTTTTTTTTTTTACTTTTGCAGTGCTGGAAATTAAGTCCAGGATTTTACACATGCTAGGCAAGCACTTTACCACTGAGCTACACTTCCAGTGCTTGGTTTTTTGAGACAAGGTCTTACTACATAGTTCAGACTGTCCTTGAACTCGCTATGTACCCCAGGCTGGCCTTGCACTTAACAAACCTGCTTCTGTGTCCCAAATACTGGGGTTGCAGGTGTGGGCCACCTTACTTGGTTATCATACCTCTTTTCTAAAAGTACAAAAACACTTATCTCTGTATAAAAATGATTAACAGAAAAAGATCAAGGTTACATCTCAAAAAGTTAGAAGAAAAAAAATAATAGTAGAATAACATCCCTATAGATACACATCATGTAGGACTGGGATTTCAAGGCCAACCTGGGCTGCATAGTGAGACCTTGTCCTTAAATAAATAAGTAAAGGTGCAATTCAATAGATATACAGTATGTAAATCATGGTATCAAAAATGGAATGATTATAGTTTGTGTATTTCATTAAAGTTGTTAGGAACTTAAAACAATGGTACAACTATAAGATGTTTTATATAAACCTCAAGATAGCCACAAAGCAAAAGTGTATTATAGATACACAAAAAATAAATAGAAATAAATTAAAACATACCACTGTACAGAGTCATCCCATCACAGAGGAAGACAATGGAAGGAGTGAAAGAACAAAGAATCTACAAAAGCAGCCAGAAAACAATTAACAAGATGTTATTAAGATGTTTCTTCTCCAGTTACTATGAGTCAGGTGACGTATACACCTGTAATCCCAGCATCTCGGGCAGCAGAGGCAGGAGGATTGCAGGTTCGAAGCCTGTGAAACTTAGGGAGACCCTGTCTCAAAATAGAAAGGGGTAAGCCTAAGAGGTGCAGCTCAGTAGTGGAGCATCTGCCTGATGTGTGTGAGTCCCTGGGTTTGACCCCAAAACTGGGGAAAAAAAACAGCAGGAGAAAAACTGGAAAATTCATAAATATGTAGAAATGAAATAAGATGTTCCTGAAGAACCAGTCAGTAAAAAAAAAAAAAAAAATCCAAAGGAAAAATACATCTTGTGCCAGGCACAGTGGCACATGCCTATAAATCCCAGCAACTTGGAAGGAGGAGGCAGGAGGATCAGAGGTTCAAGGCCAGAGTCAGCTTGCATAAGTTAGCAAGACCCTGTCTCAAGATAAAACATTAAATCAGAGCTGGGGGTATAGCTTAGTGACAGAGCACTTGTATATATGCACAAGATCCTAGGTTCAGCGCCCAGTACCTCAGAAAAGAAAGAAAAATCTTGAAGCTGGGTACCATAGTGTAAACCTATAATCCCAGCTACTCAAGAGTCTGAAGCAGGAAGATGACTAGTTCCAGCCCAGCCTGGGCAACTTAGGGAGACCTTGTCTCAAAACAAAACAAAAATGAAATATATCTTGAGATAAGTAAAAATGGAAATACAATAGAACATGAGATTCAGCAAGAACAGTTCAGAAAGGGAAGTTTATAATGATAATACACCTACATGAAGAAAAAAGGAATATCTCAACTTTTTTTTTTTTTTTTGGTGGTACTCAGGGTTAAACCCAGGGTCTGGAGAGCTTGCATGCTTTGCAAGTGCTGGACCACTGAGCTGCCGCCTCCAGCCCTGTTTGTTTGTTTGTTTGTGTTTGTTTTTATTTACTTTCTGAGACAGGGTCTCGCTAAATTACGCAGACTGCCTCTGGTCTCAAACTTGTGATCCTCCTGCCTCCACCTCCCAAGCCACTAGGATTACAGGCATGCGCCACCACCGTTCCTGGCACAACCTTATTTTTAAATAGCCCCAAGGAATGAGGAAAATAGCTAAGGGGCTGGAAGTTAGTATTAGGGCAGAAATAAAGATGAGAGTAGAAGTAAATAGAGACTAGGAAAACAAGGATCAAATGAAATGAAGAGCTGGTTAATTGAAAAGATAAAACAAAACTAGCTAGACTAAGAAAAAAAGACTCAAATCCCATGATAGAGAAGGCATAACTAAGACGACAAAAATACAAAGGATCATAGAGGACTACCCTGAACAACTATTACAACAAATTGGATAACTTAGAAAAAACAGAAAAATCCTAGAGACATAGGACCTACCAAGAGCAAATCATGAAGAGACAGAAAATATACAGACAGATTAATAATGAGAAGGGAGATTAAACTAGTAATCAGAATCTCCCATAATAGCCCAAACTTTCAATAAACTTAAAGGATTAATACCAATCCTCAAAATATGCCAAAACAAAATTCGAAAAGGAGATATTTCCAAACTCATTTTGTGAGACTATTACTCTTTACACCAAAGCCATCTAAGAAAATTTCATACCAAAGTCACTACAAGAGAGGAAAATTACAGGCAAATATTGCTATGAAAGTACATGCAAAAATTCTCAACAAAGTTGGGTGATATGGCTCATTCCTTTAATCCCAGCAACTGGGGAAGCAGAAGCAGGAGGATTGCTGGTTCAAGCCCAGAGGCAGCCTGCATAATTTAGTGAGACCCTGTCTCAAGATAGAAAAAATTTTAAAATGAGCTGGGGGTGCAGCCCATTGGTATAGCACTTCCAAAGCATGTGTGAGGACCTAGGTTCAAGCACCAAGTACTGTCAAAAAAAAAAAAAAGGAAAGGAAAAAAGATAATCATGAAAAAAGAAAATCATATAAATTATCTTTTTCAACCAAATGTTATTAAACTAAAAATCAAAAGAATACTGAAAAGTTCACATATGTGTAGAAATTAAACAACATGCTCTTAAAAACCAATGAGTCAAAGAAGAAATCAGAAGTAAAATTAAAGTATATCTTAAAGCTGAGTTCAAGATGTATTTTATATGTTCTTGCCACTGCTATTTAGCATAGTCCTAAAAGTCCTAGGTAAAAACAGGCAAGAAAAAGAAAGAAAAGATATCCAACTTAGGAAGAATATAAATTGTCTGTTTGCAAATGACATCAATCTTATATACAGAAAGCCCCAAGGACTAAAATTAAAAACTAATGAATTTAGTAAAGTTACAGAATACAAAAGCAACTTACAAAAATTAGTTGTGTTTATGCACACTATCACTGAACTATTATCCAAAAAGGAAATCAAGAAAATCTCATTAACAGTGGCATCAGAAAAAATGAAATACCTAGGAATAAATTTAAGAGGTGAAAAATCTATGCACTGAGAACTATAAAAATTGATGAAAAAAGTTTGAAGCAAATAAATGAAAATATAGCCTATATTCATCAATTGTAAATGTCAATGTCAAAATGCCCTTACTACTGAAAGCTGTAATCCCATCAACTCAAGAGGCCAAGGCAGGAGGATCCATAAATTCAAGGCCAGAGGCAGCCTATGTAACTTAGTAAGACCCTATCTCAAGATAAAAAAGGGGGTTGGGGATAGGGGGTATACGAATGGTAAAGCACTTGCGAAGTATGCACAAGGCCCTGAGTTCAGTCTTCCAGTACTGCAAAAAGAAAAAAAAGAAAAAGAAAAAATTAAAAAGGGGTTGAAATGTGGCTTAGTGGTGGAGCATTTGCATAGCATGCCGGAGGCCATGGGTTCAACCCACCCAGCACAAGGAACAAAGGAAGGGAAGGAAGGAGGGAGGGAAGATCTTAAGTATTCTCACCACAAAAAAGCAACTATGAGAGGTAATAGATGTGTTAGTTAACTCTCATAATGTGTGTGTGTGTATCCCCCAACCCCCTTTTTTTATCTTGAGATAGGGTCTTGCTAAGTTACATATATATGAAACACTGTATGTTTTGAATATGTATAATTTACCAATTATACATCAAAGCTGGGGAAGGAGAAGTGCTCTTTTAACCTTAATTGGATATTATGTGAAAGAAGCCAATCTGAAAAGACTATTCTTGTACAAGTCCAACTATGTGACATTCTGGAAAAAATGCTATGGGAGCAGTAAAAAGACCAGTGCTTGTCAGAAATTAAGTGAGAAAGAGAGAAACAAGATTTTTAGGGCAGTGTAACTATTCCTTATAAGTACACTGGTAGATATGTGTCATTATATATTTGTCAAGACACATAAAATGTACAGTGGCAACACTGAACCCTAAAATAAATGATGCACTTTGAGTAATAATAATGTGCCGACATGTGCTCATCCGTTGTATCAAGTAGGCTACTCTTATGTGGGATGTGGTCAGTAGAGGAGGCTGTGCATGAGGGGAGTGGGGACTCTGTACCTTCCACTTTAGATTTGCTATGAACTTAAACTTGGTTTAAATAAAAGGTTTTAAGTGACATATAGAAGAGAACAAAAGAATATACCCCATATATTACATATGTGTAATAGGAGTTGCCATAAAAGAAAAAGGAGCAACAAATATGAAAATCAGCAACTTAAGAAAAAAATTTTAAAATATTTTAAACTACAAATTTAAAAAGCACATTGCATAGCTAGTACATTTAGCCCAAAATTACAAATATCAAGATATTGTAGTAAAATTGTTGGATTTTAGAGAAAAGGAAAGATTCTTAGGCATTCAGCATCTATATGGACACATACTTCAAATATATTTGTCACACACATGTTACTTATAAGGGAGAGAAAATTCTTGTTGTTAGGTCTGTCAGGTTGGGTCTGACTCATAGCAACCCTCATAAGGTCTTCAATAGCTAATTGTTTCCGGATTGCTCCAGGAGTGGATTGCCACATCCTTCTCCCATTTTTGCTGCACTGGGGATCGAGCCCAGGTCCTCAGAGAGTATGAATCACACTCTACCAACTGAGCTAAACTCCAAAGGAAAGAAAATTAGGTCATGTAAAACTTTTTGATAATAGTATTTATGCTAAAGGAAAGTGGAATAAAGATAAAGAAAATGAGCCAAGAATTTTTGTACCAACTGACTTTTCAGTATAATGGCAAGAAACTTACCAATATGCAAAAACTTGGGGAATTTTATTTTTATGAATATTTCCTTAGGATTCAATTGAT
Organism: Pedetes capensis; assembly: GCA_007922755.1. Lineage (NCBI taxonomy): Eukaryota > Metazoa > Chordata > Mammalia > Rodentia > Pedetidae > Pedetes > Pedetes capensis. Next base: position 20,075 of record VMDO01014641.1, on the reverse strand, counting down.
GTAGATTCAGATGACCAAACTTTTGAGATACATCAAGGTAAAATCTGGTAGTCAGTATTATTATATATAATTATTTAATGTAGAACAGACTAAGATATAAGAGGATATGGCATAAAATGATTTATGTTGTCTACACAATGTAGATACAACTGTTAAAAAATAACCAGGAGAAAAGGTATTTTCAGTAATCATGCTGGTGGTGGTATATCTGTGTGTTTTAATCTGGAATAAAACTGATGAATACAGTATCCTTGAGAACTAAGATTTTCAGTGTAGAGGAAAAGGAGATATCTGTGTTAGAAATAGAAGAAATTTAGCCAAAGCTTTGTGTAACTCAGTATTAACTCATGAGATATCTTATCATTGAGAAAGATCCCTTATCTATGGAGAGAGTATATGTCTTGGCTCTGTAGAAATGTGTTTTATTTGGTTGGTTGTTTTTAGAGAAATAGCTGATTCCAACTTTAAGAAAATAAATGTGTTAAGATTAGCCTGGAACATCTTGTCATACCAGTGATCCAAGGATATTATCAAAGATAATTAGGGTTAGGTTTAAAGGACTCACACCACCTTAAAGAGGATTCTGTTGACCAAAGATGATACATGTTGGGCATTAATTAGGATAATATGTGCAACAGAATTAAGTACGATTAAACATAAAGTTTAAATCTATGAGTTCATAATATACCAGAAGAATTGTTCATTTTGGAGGATGTTAGGAAACCAAATCTTTATTTTTGAAAACTAGTAAATAAAGGGCAAGATTCTAACATTTATCTTGCCTTTCCTGTATGTGCCATACCACAAGATAACCTCATAGCAAAAGTGTGTAGGTTTCCCTTATGGAAATATTTCCACAAATAAGTGATATGTTTGGAACATCACTATGTTGCAGCCCTTCATCAATTAAAGATCTGAGCATTGGGCAACAGCTATTAACACTAAAACAGAATTTATGTGTCCTTTTTTTTGTTTTTTGTTTTCTTTTGTTTTCTTTTGTTTTTGTACTGGGGACAGTAGAAACCAAGGCCTTGCCATGCTGTGGTGAGTGCTCTACCACTGAGCTGCACCCTAATCCATTTTTTATTTTTTTTGTGTTATTTTGAGATAGGGTCTTTTTGAATTGCACAGGCTGCTTCTGGCCTGGAACCTGCATTTCACCTGCCTCCACTTTCCAAGTAGCTGGCATTACAGGCATGTGTTATAGTGCCTGGCTTTATATATCTCTTGGCTAAAAAAAAGCAGCTATAAAGCAGCCATTAAAACGTGAAATGCACTCTAGTTGTGGTGGCACACACTTGTAATCCCAGCAACTCAAGAGGCTGAGGCAAGATTCCGAGTTTAAGGCCTGAGGCAGCCTGTGTAACTTAACAAGACCCTGTCTCAAGATAAAAAATTAAAAATGGGTCTAGGAATGCAGCCCAATTGGAGAGCACTTGCAAAGTATGTGTGAGGCCCCTCAGTTCAACCCATAAGTACTGCCAAAATGAGTGAAAGAATGCATAGATAGATAGATGCAACCAGGTGCCATGGTACACATCTATAATCCCAGTTACTCAGGAGGCTGAGGCAGTAGAATCTCAGGTTCAAGGGTAGAGGCAGCCTGCAGAATTTAGCCAAACCTTGGGTCAAAATAAAAAAGGGGGCCTTGGGTGTGACACAGTAGTATAGCACTTGCCAGGCATGCACAAGGCTCTGGGTTCCTCCCTTTAGTAGTGCCAAAAAAGAAAAGTGAATTACACATCTGAATCTGATTTACCAACTAGATCTAATTACTATTTTTCTTGAAATACAAAGAATAGAGAAACTTGAATTCACCTACCAATCAAGAGTTGTTGTTAGATATGGCTGCAGGCCCCATCAAGAGTAGAACAAGCAAAATTCCACTGTGGAACACTACTTAACAAATAAATTCTAACAGCCACACACAGTGGTGCACACCCATAATCTCAGCAACTCGGGAGGCAGAGGCAGGAGGATCGCAAGTTCGAGACCAGAGGCGGTGTGCGTAACTTAGGGAGACCCTGTCTCAAAAAGTAAAAAAACAAACAAATGGGCTAGAGGTACAGCTCAGTAGTACAGCACTTGCAAAAGCATGCAAGCATGAGGCCCTGGGTTCAACCCCCAGTACTGCAATAAATAAATAAATAAATGAAATAAATTCTCAAGAAGGATAGAAAGATGAAGTAAGGAAAGACATTAAAAAAAAAAAAAACAGGTAAACTGTACTATTTAAGAGATGCTTACTTGGGCCAGGTGTGGAGGCTGAGGCAGGAGAATTGTGAATTGAAGGCCAGCGTGGGCTGTATAGGGGGGCTGTCTTGGGGATAGGGAGAAAGGGGGAAGGGAACAGAGGAGAGGGGAGAGAGAAGAGAGATGCCCACATGAAAATATGTAAGTAGTTGGGAACTAATTACTGTAAAATCAACGTGTCGATTACTCTTAGGAAGGAAGGTAATAGTGTTTGGCAGCAAATGAATTTATGGGGTGGCTGGCAAGATTCTCCTTCATGGTGGTTAGAAAGGTAATTTATAATTTATGAAGTTGTACATTTGTTTTATGCTATTTCCTTTATTTGTGTTGTGTTTAAGCAAACAAAAGGAAGACTCTTACCTGGCCACTGGATATATGGGTTTGAGATGATTTATGGAGCCCATGTGTGGTTTGTTTCTGTTACTAGAGCCTAACAGTCAGTACATGACCAGAGAAGGCGTTCAGTCAATGCTTTGTTGAGTAAAGGAATTTGAAGCCCCCTCCAGCCCACTGAGATTGAATTCTTGTACTTGCTTTGGCATCTAAATGACCACCCCAGCACCTCCAGAGGGATTTGTTTGGCCGCAGTAGCAAGCATCTCATCCTTTGTTCTGCCTTCATGGACTGGAAGGGAGATTCGAACTAGAGCCTCGTTTTACTTTGAGTCTGATGGATTCTGCCAACTTCATGCTCCTGACCCCTGATTATCCTCCCAAAATGAATGTTCTACATCATCTGGCCTCACTACCACTCTCTAGTTTTGCCATGCAATTAGTCCCCATCCATTCTCTCTCAGCCTTTCTTCTGTGTTCTCCGAACACCTTCTCTTTTCCTTCAGACAAACCCCGTCTCTTGCATTTCACCTATTGGGCCTTACTGAAATATAGTTCTCTGCTTAGGACACCACCTCCTTTGCCACCATTTAAATAGTACTTCATTCTTTGTCATCCAAACAATTGAATCTGGTCCCTCCGGTTAAAATTCCTACGTCATGAATGCTCACAATGTCCTGTTCCTGCCTCCTCTAGATCCCTTTCATTGTTCTCATCTTTTTACTTTCCCACCACTCTCTGATTGATGGACAACTTAGGCAAGTCTTCCCCTCCATGCCAACTTTATTCCCTACCATATGTGTAGACAGCCTAACCAGGGTTCCTCTCATTTCAAAATCTTGAAACATTCTTGAAAATATTCAGGTCAAACACCCAAATATCTATAACAATCTCCTGTCGTTCCACCTCCTTCACATAAACTTCAGTCCCTTAGGCCCTCCCTTTTCCCCATTTGTTGGCCCTGTTCCAGGCTCCTATTTTTCCACACTCAGAGTAGATCTGTGGGTAGATCTCTGAAACACGACCCTTAGTTTCTCTTGCACCCACCTCTCAGTCTACTGTCTGCCTTCTCTGCCTGCTCATTTGTCTGTTGGTACTGCCAGAAATTCCTGGTTGTGTCCAGTCCTTTTATTCATTACTCCTTTAGCAACTGTCCAAACTTCCACCACTCCTTTCCACCCCCTGGTTCACTGAGAAAATGGATGCCATCAGCCAAGAGGTCCCTAAATTGCATTTCTCTCTACCCACAAAGTGACACGTCTTTCCATCTCCTCACTTCTGCCCCAGTGTTACAGGGTTGTTGTTGTTGTTAGGTGCTGTTGAGTCCGACTCATAGCAACCCTGTACACAGCAGAATGAAACACTCTCCAATTCTATGCCAGGCACACAATCTTATTTGTGTTTAGGCCCATTGTTGCAGGCACTGTCAATTCATCTAGTGGAGGTTTTTCTTTTTTTCTTTCTTTCTTTTTTTTTTTTTTTTGTGACCCGCCACTCTTCCAAACATGATGCTCTTCTCCAAGGATTGGTGCCTCCTGACAACATGTCCAAAATATGTAAGACACATTCTAGATATCCTTGCTGCCAAGGAGCACTCCAATTGCACTTCTTCTAGGAAATATGTGTTAATTCTTTTGGAAGTCCATGATATATTCAATATTTGTCTCCAGCACCAAAATTCAAAAGCATCAGTTCTTCTCCTACTTCCCTTATTCAATGTCCAGCTTTCACAACCATGCTGTGCCATGGAAAGTACCATGGCATGAATCAAGTGCACCTTCATCTTCAATGTGACATCTTTATTTGTCAACACTTTAAAGAGGTCTTTTGCAACAGCTTTTCCCAATGTAATGTGTCTTTTGGTTTCTTGACGGCTGCTTCCATGGGTGTTGATTGTAGAACCAAGTAAAGCAAAATCTTTGACAACCTCAATCTTTTCTCCATTTATCATGAGGTTGCTTACTGACTCCGTTGTAAGGATTTTTGTTTTGTTGATGTTGAGGCACAATCCTTTTTTTTTTTTTTTTTTTTTTTTTTTTGTGGTACTGGGGGTTGAACCCAAGGCCTCGTGCCTGCATGCTCTGCAAGTGCTGGACCACTGAGCTGCACCTCAGCCCATTTTTTTTTTACTTTTTGAGACAGGGTCTCGCTAAATTACGCAGACTGCCTCTGGTCTCAAACTTGCAATCCTCCCGCCTCTGCCTCCCGAGCCGCTGGGATTACAGGCGTGCACTACCACGCCCGGCCCAGGCACAATCCATATTGATGGCTGTGTTCTTTCACCTTCATCAGTAAATGTTTCAAATCCTCTTCAATGTTAGCAAGCAGAGTTGTGTCATCTATATAACACAGGTTGTTAATGAGTCTTCCTCCAATCCTGATGCCACATTCTTCTTCATAAAATCCAGCTTCTCAGATTATTTGCTCAGCACAGAGATTCAAGAGGTATGGTGAAAGGATACAGCCCTGACAGCCCTGCCTTTAAACCAAGCAGTGTTTCCATGTTCTGTTCAAAGGATTGCCTCCTGATCCATGCACAGATTCCTTATGAGTACAATTAAGTGCTCTGGTATTTCCATTCTTTGCAGTGTTAGCCATCATTTGGTATGATCCACACAGTCAAATGCCTTTGCATAGTCCATAAAGCATAGATATCTTCCAGTACTCTTTGCTTTTAGCTGGTATCCATCTGACATCAGCAGTGATGTCCCTGGTCCTACACCCTCTTCTGAATCTGGGTTGATCTTCCAGCAGTTCCATGTCTATATACTGCTGCAGTTGCTTTTGAATGATCTTTAGCAAAGTTTTTCTTGCATGTGATATTAATGATATCATTCAATAGGTTCCATATTCAGTTGGATCCCCTTTCTTGGCACTAGGCACAAATATGGATCTCTTCCAGTCAGTTGGCCAGGTAGCTGTTGGCATAAAGATGTGAGCACCTCCGGTGCTGCATCTATTTGTTGAAACATCTCTATTGGTATTCCATCAATTCCTGGAGCCTTGTGTTTTACCAGTTCCTTCAAGGCAGCTTCCATGTCTTCCTTCAGTACCATTGGTTCCTAATCATATGCAACCTCTTAAAATGGTTAGTCTTCTACCAGTTCTTTTTGGTATAATGACTCTGTATTCCTTCCATCTTCTTTTGATGTTTCCTGTGCCATTTAATATTTTTCCTGTAAAATCCTTAACAATTACCCCACGAGGCTTGAATTTTTTCTTCAATTCCTTAAGCTTTAGAAAAAACGGTGTGTTCTTGCCTTTTGGTTTTCTGTCTCCAGCTCTGTGTACATGTCATTATAATAACTGGTTTTGTCTTCTTGATCTGCCTTTTGAAATCTTTTGTGTAGTTCCTTAACTTCATCATGTCTTACTTTCACTTTAGCTGTTCAATATCCGAGGGCAAGTTTCATAGTCTTCTTTTGACATGTAATTTGGTCTTTTCTTTTTTTCCTGTCTTTTTAATAACCCTTTGCTTTCCTCATGAATGATATCTTTGATGTCATGCCACAACTTATCTGGTCTTCTATCATTAGTGTCTAATGCACTAAACCTGTTTTAAAGTGAACTCAGGCTGGATATACTCAAGATCATACCTTGGCTTTTGTCCACGTGTTCTAATTTTCTTCAGTTTCAGTTTGAACCTGCATATGAGTAGTTGATGGTCTGATTCACAATCAGCACCTGGTCTTGTTCTGACATTTGCCTCTATGTCCTAGACAGCCAGCTCCCACTGCCTGCAGGACTTGTTCCTTTAGACCCTGTCCTCTGTCTTCTCCACTTGCCACAGCCTGTGAGCATTTGGAACCCTCCCATATTTAAATAAAGAGAGTCCATAGCCCTTTCTGTGTGACATGCTGTTTCTTGCTGAATTCCAGGCCTCATTTCTCCTCCTTGTCTGCATTTCAATTTGTAATCCTCACTCAGTCGCCTTTAGCTCTTTCCCTGAACAGACCTCAGTTTGGCTCTGCCCACACTTCTGAACATGCTCTTAACCAAATTCAGTGATGATCTCTCATTTTCAAACAAAGTGGACACTTTTTTATCCTCATATACTGAACCTCTCTGCCCCATGTGACCAGTTGGTCTTCCCCTGAATTCTAAATCCTTGATTTCCATAGCACCACAGTTGAGGTTCTCCTTACACCCTCTGGTTCTCTTATTCTCTCCTTTGTGGGCATCTCTTCTTCTGACAGTCCTTGATAAAGGTTTTTTCCCAGCATCTCACAGGCCTATGCTCTTTCCCACACTCAACAGTTACTCTGGGCAGGCAAACCTTTCTTTCTTTCTTTTTTTTTTTTTTTTTTTTTTTTGCAGTACTCGGGGGTTGAATCCAGGGCCTCACACTTACATGCTTTGCAAGTGCTGTACCACTGAATTGCATGCCCAGCCCTTTTTTTTTTTTTTTTTTTTTTTTTTTTGAGACAGGGTCTTGTTAAATTACGCAGACTGCCTCTGGTCTCAAACTTGCAGCCCTCCTGCCTCTGCCTCCTGAGTCACTGGAATTACAGTTGTGCACCACTGCGCCTGGCACACCTACACTTTCAATTGCGACCATTATGTATGCCAATATTTCTGACCCAGATCTTCCTCTTCAGCTGCCACCTCCATACAAGTCAGCTGGCCCCTGAACAGGTCCACTAGGATGTCCCACATACTGCTTGTATATGGCATGTCTCAAACTGAAGTGATCATCTTACTCTTCTGCCATCTTGGGAAATCCTTCAAGTTCCCTAATCAGAAACAAATAAACGAATGCAGTGTCTTCTTTGATGTCACTCTCTATCCATTACCCCCACAATCAGTTACCAGGAATCTTCAATTCTACTTCCGCAGTAGTGAACTTGTTCACTCTCAGACCCACTACCACCACTTTGCTCCAGGCCAGGCTTCTAATTTCCCTTGAATTGAAATTGTCTCCAATTCAGCCCTCTAACACAACCAGAATACTCCTTCTAAAATATGGACCCAGTTATGCCCCTCTCCTGCTTAAATCCTTCTGTGGTTCCCCATTGCTCTTAAGTTCAACTCCCATGCAAGGCTCTGAGCTTTTTCATGATTTGGCCTTTGTTGATCTCTCAAAGGTCATCTCTGATGCATCCATGCCTCACACTTGACACGCCTCACAGCATTCCTACACTGCTTTTAATTCTTCACACATAGAGTTCTGCTTCTTATCTCAGTCTCACTCAAGCTGCCTTCTCTTTCATCATGGCTGTCTGACACTTGTCTACCTAACTTCTGTTCATCCTACATTAAAACTTTCTTTCATCTACCTACCCCACCAATGCCTTGTAAGGTGTCTCTACCCAGAGCACCCACAATGACCTGCGCTTATAATGCTTTTTTGTTTGTTTGTTTGTTTGTTTGTTTGAGATAGGGTCTCAGTAAGTTATACAGGCTGCCTCTGGCCTCAAACTCCTGACCTTTCTGCCTAAGCCTCCAGACACACTGAGATTGTAGGTGTGTGCCATGCTCCCAGCTTATCCTTTATTTTTATATGTTCATCTCCATAACCAGACTTAGACTTAAGACGCGGTCTTTGTACATTATATTGTGCTATACACCGTGCTTGGGCTGGGATTTAGCTCAGTTGGTAGAGCGCTACGCTGCAGTCTCTGAGGTCCGGAGTTCAATTCCCAGCACCGCAAAAATGGGAGCAGGACCTGGCAATCCACTCCCAGGGCAATCCCGAAAAAGTCTGCCATTGAAAACTCTATGAGGGTCGCTATGAGTCAGATACTGACTCGACAGCACCTAACAACAATATACACTGTGCTAAGCAATTTACATACCTTTCCTCATTACCTTGTCTCTTCCCTGTGAGGAAGTCACTATTGTTGTCCCCATTTTTTCAGCAGGGATTTAGAGAGAAGTGGCATGACTTGTCCAAGTCCACATAGGAAGATATGAGAGGAGCTTTGTTTGCTGTAATCATAGCCTGAAGTGTGCAGAAACTGCTGCAGCCTACTCCGTGTAGTCTTTCCCTTCTGCTTTGTAACAGAACTCTAATTTTATTTGGGTTGGGGATCTGCCAAATTAATATTTCCAGCCTGCTCATAGCTACATGTGCAGTGTGATTCAGTCCTATGGGATTTCCAGAAGTTTCCTTCGACTGAAATGTAGAACAGGTGAATGGAGCACCAGCAGCCATCTAGAGCCAGGAGATATTTTTTGTTTTGTTCTGTTTTGTTGTACTATGAGGGGGTTGAACTGGGGGCTTCTCACCTGCTAGACAAGCACTCTACCCCTGGGCTGCACCCCTAGCCCTTTTTTTATTTTTTATTTTGAGACAGGGTATCACTGAGTAGCATAGGCTGCCTCTGTTCTCAAACCTCAGATCCTTCTGCTTCAGCCTCCCGAGTTGCTGGGAGGACAGGCGTGCGTCACAGCACCTGGCTTCCATGAGATATTCTTGAGGCAGGAAACAAGAATTGAAAATGGCAATGCAGAAAGATAGAAACTGGGTTCCTGATTAACACTGTGGGCCACAATAATGCTGACTACACCCAGACTTGTTTTTCTTCTTCAAGACAGGATCTTGTTATGTATCCCTGGCTGGCCTCAACCTTGGAGCCTCCCAAGTGCTGGGATTACAAGCATGCATCCCCAGACCCAGCTCTTATTATTTTCTTAATGCCCTGGTAAAATAAACTATCTCAATAAGCCGTAGTAGTGGGGCTGGGTTCCTATGCAGCCAAAGGTGATACGCGGGCTTGGGTTAGAGCTCCCATTCGAGTTCCTGGCATACGACTCAGAAGCAGCCAGCATGGGTGATACAAAGTGTTTCTTTATTTGAATGTCATTCCACCTGCACTGAAGCTCAAATCCAGCAGCAGCAGAAGGGGTCAGGACCAAAATAAATGCTACCAAACTGGACAATGAACAGTGAAAACACATTCAGACCGAACTTACTGATGAGGTGTGGACAACACCAAGCTATCCTAAGGACACAGCACGAGCCCTCAAAGGTCTCTTGGTCAGAGCCCTGGGGAAGGACTACGGCCCCATGCTCCTTTCTCAGGAAACTCCAGGCCCACCCAAAAGCTAGCCCAGGGAGCCAAGCACGGACCTGCAGAAGTTTCTACTGCTGGGAAGATCCCAGCTTCTCCAAGGAGAGGCTTTCTCTGGTCACACTGGAGGCTGGAGAAGGACGACCCCCTTCCCCTGTGCCATGCTGAGCAGGAATCTCAAAAAGCCAGGGGATCTCTCCCCACAGCCTTCCTCCAGGCTCTCTCGGGGGTTACTCGAAGCCTGTGAAGGATCCTGATCCTACCCACATCCTCACTTCCTCGGGAAGCTTCCCCTATGGGCTCCAGCCTCCAAAGGGTGCCATTCCACTCTTGAGCAGCCCCATGGGTCAGAGACTGAGGCACTCTGGCTTGTGGCTGCTTTCTCCTCTCCTTAAAGAATCTTCCCCACCACCCAGCCAGGGGCACAGAAAAGTGGGTAGTGCCAGATCCCTCCTGATTCAGTCACAGTTGGCAGAAGGCTCTTGGTTGGCACCCAGTAGGCCTTCCTGGGGTCAGAAACAGAGACGCTGATCTCCACTGTTTGTCTCCCTTCAAAGGCTAAAGCCGGCTTGCCTCCCCCTTCCCGTGTCATCATCACCCCAGGAGAATCTGAGCCTTGGATACGGTCAAGCCTCACCTGGGCCCTTGGCTGAAGCATCTGATCTCCACTCTGTCCCCACCTCTGCTGAACCCTCAAGGGCAGGGCTGCGGTTTGGTCCCCGTTCCAAGGTCTGTCCCTTCCCTGTGCTACTCTGGGGCTCCCCCAGGCTTCAGCCCACCCAAACCTGCTTTCCTAACCCCAAACTACTTGGTGCATCTCTAGACTGTGGCTGGCTGTGCCCTGGCACCAGGTGCCTGGGTAGAGGCTGGGTGGGAACAATGTCAGGCGTCCCCAAGAGGGAATCAACCTCCCTCCCCACTACCACCTGGCAATGACCCACTGCTAACATTGCCTGGTTAGCTGCCCTCTGGTGTGGCTCTCCCCACCCCAACCTCCACAAGGGATGGGGCTGCTCGGGCCCCAGGCCTCCCAAGGGGTCAGTTCTAACCCCTTCACCACAGCACAGCAGTCTGATGGACAGAAGTCCTGGGTGGCAGGTGTCCCTGGGGGAAGAAGCTGTGCCCTCACCCAGCGGCCACATGGCCGCTGCTTTCCTCACTCCCAAGCACCGTCCCACCTTCATCCTCTTCTTTCCTGTCCTCCTTCCCCTCTGCACCTCAGTCTTGCCCCCTGCAAATCCTCTCACCATCCATCCACCTGCCTGTCCCTTTTCCTGTCTTTCCGTCCTTCTCTCCCAGCTCCCTTGCAGTCCCGTTCCTGACTCCACTTCTCTCTCCGTCTCTGCACCCCTCCAGTCCCTCTCCCTCCCCCCCCAGTCTCCTCTTGCTCTCATGAGCTCTATAGTGCTCTCTCTCTTCTCCCCCCCTCACTGTCTCCCCCTCTCATGCTGTCTCTGCACCTCCCTCTTCTCCCCACCACAGGCTTGTCACTCCCAGTCACCTGCTCCCAGTCCCTCTCATAACTCTACTGCCCTTTCCAACACTGGGCTTTGGGACACCTCTGAGCAACTCATTCGTGCCTCCATTTCTTCCCAGAAGGCTCCCCTCACCCTCAACCCTGCCCACCTCCCAGCTGGGACAGGCTCCTGTGCTGCAGCTGCAGGAAGTGGCTGGGTGGAGACAGGTAGGGGGCACAGCACAGGAGCCAAAGCCTTGTGGGAGAGGTGATTGTCCACAAGGAGTGAGTCAAAGAAGTGGTGTCAGGACCGCCTAAGTTCCAGATGTCAGAAATCCTACCAAGATCCAGCATCAGACTCCACTGAGGATCCAGAAGGGGGAGCCTAATCCTGAGGCCCAAGTCCTATGGGAATGAACACAGGATGGCAAATACATGGACTAGCTGCTTCCTGCCCCTGTGGCTGAAGCTGGCAGAAGGAGGTGATAATGACGTTTCCCCATGGAGCCTGCAGGGGACTTCACACTCCTCAACAGTGAGGCAGCGGGACCCGCCCATAGGAGATGGCACGCTAGATGAAGCTAGTCTGCCCCCACTCCGCTGGGTGCTGAAAGGGCTGGTCCAGGCCCCAAGGCTCCATGGCTCTGCCACTGAATCCACACATTAGTGAAAGGAGTTCAAAAAACACCTGGAGTCTCCCTCACTTGCTCCCTGCCAAAGGGGACGGAAGATGGGGGAGAGAAGACTTCTCACCTGCTGTTCCCCAACACACACACACAGGCTCGCGCGCACGCACACACACACACACACACATACGCTCTCACGTACTCTCACACTCATGCCTCAGCTCCAAGCACTGCCCATGAGGCTGCAGACCCTGGGCATATCACAAGGCGAGAGGTGGGCAAGGAGGAGGAAGAGGCGAGGACAGGGTAACAAGGCCTGGAGGTGGGGACAAAGGGTACCCTGTTAGAGGTGACCTGCAAGTTCAAGTTATGCAGTAAAGTATCAAAGAGGCAAGACAGTCTCTGTCCTTGGCGGATGCCCAGGGTATGGGAGGCATGAGAAGGGGCGACACATCCCCTAGCTCCCCACCCTGGGGCCCCCTCTCCACAGCCCCCAAACCTGACAACAGGGCCAAGAAGTCTGTGCTGTACAAAACAGGCCAGGGTCAAGGGTCCAGTCACGGTGAGGTGGGCTAGCAGAGGAAGCCAGGCGGCTGGCAAGCTTGGGCTTCAGCTGCCTCTACAGCCCTGTCTTTCCTCAGTCAGCAGGTGACGAGGAAGACCCTATGCTTTCTCCCTCGGCGCAGCTCAGAGAGGGGAGAGCAGGCTGCAGTGGGGACAGAGGAGGCCCCGAGGGTAGGGGAGCTGGTGGCACCTGGAGCTCTGTGGCAGATGTGGTGGAACCATCATCAGTGAAAAGGAAAAGAAAAGAAAAGGAAAGGAAAGTAGGAAAGAGTCTGGCCCACCTGGGGCAGTGTCTTGAATAAGTTCTCTGTAGAAGAAAGGGCACAGGGAGGCAAGGACACCACAGGCAACCACCCCCCAGACCGGGGGGCCTGGGGAGCTGGATTCCCAGTACCTCCTTCCCCTGGGCGTCTTCAAGGACCTCCAGCTAGTCTAAAGAGGAGAAGAGGAGCCCATGGGCCTGGGGGGGGGACCCAGTCTCCCTAGGTCAAATTGAGGCAGGGCCAGAATCAGGCCCTCCCAGGGTCTGGATGGCCTCTCCTTTCCGCCAGACTGCAGACCAGCCCCATTCTCCCTTCATAGCCTTGAGGTCGGTGAGCAGTCAGTCTGAGATCAGGGTCTCCCCTGGAGCCTGAATGCAGGGATGAGAGGGCAGCAAACAGGATACGCTGAGGTCCTGTCCTTCAGGGTCCCTGTGAATGGGCGACGGGGCAGGGCAGGACTCCCCATCCAGAGACATCGCCTCCTGGCCGCAACACAGAGCTTACTGTAGAGCCCACGAAATCTGAGAGAGAGAGAAAGAAAAGCACAGGTCAGACCTCCAGGACTTTGGGGCTCCCCTCAGCCATTCCCCAGGACAGAAGCAGGCAGGGAATGGCTACAACCAAGCCACCAACTGGCAGGATGATCTTGAGCACATTCAACCTCTCTGAACCCCAATTTACTTATATGTAAAATGGGGACAATACCCTGTTTCACAGGGTGATTCCTAAGGGTAAGAAGAGAATGCCAGTCAAGCACTTGGCACACCGTAAGTGCTGGAAGCAGTGGTGATTTATTTTAGCTTTCACTTTGTTTTTCTGTTTGCCTTTCCTGTGTTTTGTTTTTGAGACAAGGTCTCATTGTGTAGCCCGGGCTGGCCTCAGACTCAAGATCCTCCTGCCTCAGGCTTCCGAGTGGTGGGATTACAGGCAGGTACCATAGTGCCCAGCTAGTTTTTACTAGAGCTCAGAGCTGAACCGTAAGGTTCACTCATCCTGAACTGTGAGTAAGGGATGGAGATTCTCAGATAATGAAAAAAAGCAAACCAATGCTCCCTTGCATCACCCGTTAACACTGAGTAGTTAGGGAGTCTTATGGAGGGAGAACAGGGACACTGAGTGGGTCCACCTCACCCTAGTGACATCCACACCCATGCTGCTTCAGAAAGGCCACATAGCAGTCGTGGTCTTGCACTTCTTAAAGATGCCACCAGAGGGCAGGCCCTGACCTCAGACCAACATCACTGAAACCAAGACTGAGGGGCTCTATCAGATAGAGGGCGCCTCTAGCCAGGCTCAGTGGCATACCTCTACTCTAAGCTCACTCCGAAAGGCTGAGGCAGGAGGATGCCAAGTTCAATACCTTCCTGGGCTCTGTAGAAGAAACCTCTAGGGACAGGGACCAGTGCCTTAGGAGAGTTTTCAAAAGGGGGCAGAAAATCTCTGGCCTCAGTGGGCTGAGACAGGCAACCTAACACCAGGGAAGAGCTTGGGCTTGGGACCTGGACCTGCATTCAAATCCTAGTCATACCACTCAGATAATTTTAGGTAAGTTACTTGACTTCTCTGTCCTTAGGGTTCCATTCTCACTTGTAAAATAGTGGGCGCAATGCCTGCCTGAGGGGAGCTGTGAGCCTTTCCCATGTACCTCCCTCCGCCCCACCCCCTGCCGCTGGCCACTTTGCAACACAGTCTTTCTTCCTCAATGAAAGCCCTGGGAGGTGGAACTATTCTCCTTTCCCTCACTTCATAAAATGCAGGATACTGAAACTCAAGGTTAATTAATTAAGCTTAACCTGGTTCCAATACAATTGGCCTTCAGTCCAAGAAGTCAACCACAATACCAATTACCTCCTACCAGCTGAGGTAACCCGGTGCATACATTATCTCATTTAATCCCCATGGCTGTTATTTCCATCGTATAGATGAGGAGAGACCTAGAAAGATGGGTAGGATTAATGTAAAGAGCTAATGGCTCAAGGAAGAGTGTAAGTAGGGAAATTACTACGCTCATTTTCTGAGTTAAAAAGTACATACCCTGGCAGACAGGTGTCCAGGACACAGACTCTGCTGGCTCTGGAGAAAGGCCAGCTCAGCACCACCCTTGGGAAAGTTATCTGGCACTATCATTACAGTTTTAAGTGGAAACTTCTTGAAACTCCAGAAAAATATTTGCATATATGTGTGACAAGACAGAACAAAGATGTGTCACTGTCGCATTGTCAGACATGGTAAAGACCTAGAAACCACCCTAATAGCCGCTGGAAGGAGAAGGGTTACATAAACTAGATTCTGTCATCTCATGTGCTAGTGTCTGGAGACGTGCAGAAAAGGGTCTGATAATACAGCTACCTGGCTTAAGACTGGCCTTGTTTCTTTAGTGAATTATCCTATTACTTGACATACAAAAATTTTTTATGCAGTATCCTAATTATACCTTGTACTGTAATAAATACCTGTAAATGGCACCACTCAAGAACTATAACTCACCTGGTGTGGTGGTGCATGCCTATAATCCCAGCAACTCAGGAGGCAGAGGCAGAGGATCACAGGTTCGAGCCCGGAGGCAGTCTGTGTAATTTAGTGAGACTATGTCTCAAAAAATAAAAAAGGGGCTGAGGCTGCAGCTCAATGGTAGAGCGGTTGCAAAGCATGTGTGGGGCTCTGGGTTCAACCCCCAAGAACCACAAAAAAAAAAAAAAGAAAGAAAGAAAAGAACTGTAACTCCACCAATAACTTGCATATACCTATATGCTCCATTTTATGTTCCCTGATTCCTCCCCTTTCTTCCCAACCACAGATAACCACCCCCCTAGAGCCAGGCCTGGTTGTTGCACACCTGTAACTCCAGCACTTGGAAGGCTGAGGTAGGAAGATCACAAATTCAAGGCCAGCTTGGGCTACAAAGCAAAACTCTGTCTAAAAAAAGAAAAAGAAAGAAAGAAAGAAAGAAAGAAAAAAGAATAAAAGAGAAGATGCTAACCACTACCCTACTTCTTTTTGTATTTATAATTTCTTTGCTTAAAAAAATAGTTATCATGTGTTTAAACAAGATTGCTTAGTTTTGCTTGGTTCTGAACTTAATCATCTTCTCGAACTTGATTTTTTTGTTATTGTTTTAGGGTTACTGTTGTCTTTTTTTTTTTTTTTTTTTTTTGCGGTACTGGGGGTTGAACCCATGGCCTCTTTGCAAGTGCCGGACCACTGAGCTGCACCCCCAGCCCATTTTTTTACTTTTTGAGACAGGGTCTCACTAAATGATGCAGGCTGCCTCTGGTCTCAAACTTCCAATCCTCCTGCCTCTGCCTCCTGAGCCTCTGGGATTACAGGCCTGTGCCACCCCACCCAGCTGTTGCTGTCATTTTGAGACAGGGTCTCACTCTGTAGCCTAATCTGGCCTAGAGTTTGCAATCCTCCACCTCCTGGGATTACAAATTGTGCCTGCCTGCCTTTTTTCATCCTTTGCTTGTTTGTTTCTTTCAACATTGTTTCCCAGATGTGTCCATTCCATTCCATATACCTGAAGTGCCTTCATTCACCAAGTTGTGGAATACTTGGTGATGTGAATGGGCCACTGTTGATCTATTCATCCCCTGTCGATGGCCCTTTAGTCTGCTGTTACTCGTCTGCTGTGGGGAATCGGCCACCCCTGCATTCTTGGCCATTTCGTACGGGTTAGCTGTGCTATAGGCAGGACGATGTTCAGATTTGGGAGTATCTCAAATTGTTTACAAGGTGGCTGTGCTGTGGGCAAGGTTTCTGACATCTGCATCATTTTTGTTACTATTCCCCGGATCGTCTTGAGCCCTCCGCCCGCCGCCCCCAGCCCCCGGTGCGCACTCGCCTTTGCTCTCGGGCTGCATCTCCTCCTGGGGCAGGTCTGTTTGCCGGTTGCCCAGCACAAAGGCGAGGAAGGAGAGGATGAGGGCGTTGAGGATGCCGATGATGGCCAGGATGTACGCCCAGCGCACCGAACAGTCCCCCAGGGAGTACTTCCCTGTCTTGGCCCCACACATGTCCCGGATCGTCTCGGCGTCCCAGCCGTCGGGGAAGATCATACAGCCCAGGACCAGGCACAGAGCTGGGCGGCAAGAGCCGGGGCCACCGCCATGGTCGGGAAGGAAGAGAAGGGATCGTTACTCCCCACGGGCCCAAGGACACCTTCAGCCCCACCATGTCCGCCCGGTCAGGATGCCAGTACTCGTGTTCAAGCACCAACTCCCTGCATTCAGAGCCAGACAGACATTAACATAGGCCTGGGATGGGCCTCCCCACCCGGGGAGCAGAAACCTTTTGACACCGTCAACGCCATCTCCTTCCCTCTTCAAATCTATTTCTCCTGCAGGAAGACTTGAGGAAATGAGAAAAGAGCAAAACAAAGCCACTTTCTTCAGCTCCCTCTGACATCCTGGCCTTTTTTTTTTTTTCTTTTCAGTACTGGGTGTTGAACCCAAGGCCTCCTGCATGCCAGGTGAATGCTCTACCATTGAGCTGCACCCCTAGACCTTTCCATGACTTTGTGTGTGTGTGTATGTGCGTGTGTGGTACTGGGGGTTGAACCCAGGGCTTCACGCTTGCATGCTCTGCAAGTGCTGGACCACTGAGTTGCACCCTCAGCCCTTTTTTTTTTTTTTTTTTTTTTTTTACCTTTTTGAGACAGGGCCTTGCTAAGTTACACAGACTGCCTCTGGTCTCGAACTTGCAATCCTCCTGCCTCTGCCTCCCCAGCCACTGAGATTACAGTCATGCCCCACTGCGCCCAGCTTGACCTCTTCATGACTTTTTATTGAGACAGAGTCTAAGTTGCACAGGCCACCTCTGCTCAAACCTGGGATTCTCCAGCCTCAGCCTCCTCAAGGGGTGGGAGTGGCCACGGTCTGGCTCACACTGACCATTCTTAGTTCTTACCCTCTCCCATCCTCAGCATTTTAGTTTTGGGGCTTTATAGATGTTTGTTTCTTGCCATTCACTCAGCAATTGTTTATTGAGCACCATTTCCTTTTCATTCCAAATGCTGGAAACAGCATTCCCGTTCATGCAGTTAAGCCCTGTGCTAAGTGAACACACTTCCGAGTGTGAACAGTAGGCCTTAACCCAGTTCTTCTACTTCTGGCTGTGCGACTTGGAGGTGCTGCCCTGCCTGTTTCTGCTTGTGCAATGGAAACCACAGTACTTACCTCACAGGGCGCTTGTGATAATCACATGGAGTCGTAATTGCAAGACACTCAGCACAATGCCAGGCACTAGCTCAGGCAATATTTTTTGAGGGCCTGCTGTGTGCCAGGCACTACACCAGGCCTGGGGTGGGGGGTACTTGGATCTGTACCTTGGGGAGCTTGCAGTGCTGGAGGGGAGACGCAGATTGTAACAAAAGGGTTAACGAGGCCGGGGGTCAAATCGTAGCAAAGCTGTTTACTAGATGTGTGAGCCTGAGTTCCTTTGTCTTTGTGCCTCAGTTTCCTCTTCTGTAAAATGGGGACAATGAGGGTATCATCAAGTAGTTGGAAAGATTACAGGGAGCTCTGGGCAAGGTGGTGTACACTTGTAATCCCAGCACTCAGGAGACCGAGGCAGGAGATCACAAGTTTAATGCCAGAGGCACCTGCGTAACTTAGCAAGACCCTGTCTCAAAATGAAAAATAAGCCAGTGCTGTGGCTCAACCTGTAATCTCAGCGACTCAGGAGGCAGAGGCAGGACGATCAGAGGCTTGAGGGCAGAATATGTAACCTATGTAACCTACAGAGACCCTGTCTCAAGATAAAAAATAAAAAATGGACGGGGGGTGAAGCTCAGTGGTAGAGCATTTGCAAAGTATGTGTGAGACCTTGGATTCAACCTCTCTCCAAGTACCACAAAAAAAAAAAAAAAAAAGCAAAGTGCCTTGCACAGTAAGTCCCAGATAAATGACTAATGTTAGACCAAAATTAGTCACAATAATAAAAACAACAATCTCAAAAATAAGGAAATAATGCAGGGAGTTGGTTTCAGGTGAGGCAGGAGAAACAGAGACAAAGGCAGCGAGGGCCAGGACAAGAAGGGTCTGCTAAACGGCTCCCTCCTTGACATCCACCCCTTGGAGTTAAGCCTTGGTGGTTGGGACAGCTCTGCCCCAACACTTAGACCGGTGGGGAGAGCCACGTCTGAGCCCTTCAGCTCACTGCATTCCTCTGGCAACAGTGATTGGCTCCAGGAGGGGCACATGGCCATAGCAGGGCAATCAACCATTGGATCGAGAAGACAACAGTGGAGACTGTCTTCTTGCAGAGCTGTGACTGCCTGTGGTCCTGCTGTTGCTCTGTCACTGTCTGTCAGTCCTGCCAGCCTCCAGGTTACCTGAAAGGTCCGAGGAGCTCTGGTTGGAGCTGTGGGGCCCTTGACGCTGCCCCAGGCCCACAGGGTGCTTAAATGACAGCAATGACAAAATGTGGGTGACGGTCAGTTCTGTCCACTGTCTGTGCGGCCCATCTAGTCACTGGGGTAGGAAATGGGCCCTTGGTTTCTCTGCTCGTCCCCTCATCTACCGTGCAATAGAGTACTGTGGCCTCCAGCAGAGTGGGTTCCCTCCCCAGAGTGATGCCGCCTGGATCCACTGCCAGCTCCTAGTCCTGAGGCCAACCCCGCCTCCCCCCTCCCCCCCACTGCACTGTGATGGCACACATTCTAGCGCAGATCCCTCCCCTCTCCAAGACTCACCTTCCTCAAGACAATTCTCTGCCCTAGTGGGACACGCCACCCCTGGAGGGATGGGAAGGGAGTTCAGGCAAAGGGAAATGGCAAATTCAAAAGCCCTGCAACAATGAGCCAGCTGAGCCAAAGAACTGAGCAATTCCGAAAATGCCAGCCGGGCATCCGACTGGGGAGGCAAGTCCAGAGCTCAGGGGAACAAGCAGGGCTGAGATGTCAATTTGGAAGTTGCGGGCACTTGTGGATGTTTAAACTCCCGGAACTGGCCACGGTGGAAACTGACGTGAAGGCACAGGACTGAGCCCCGGGGCTCTCTGACATCGACAATGAGGGAAGAGGAGGCGAAGCCCGCCAGGAAGGCCTCACCATCATTTCCCCCACATAGCCCTGACACCGCCAGATCCTCCAGAACCAGAGTGGGGAGTGGAGGAAGGTCCAACACCAAGGATGGATCAGGGGAGCAGAACGGATGGGTCTCAGACCCTGCCCTCAGTGTCCCCAGGGCCCTTCTGAAGGGCTCCTGCCTCCCCATCCTCAGGTTCTACTGTATCCACATTGAGAGGCAGAAGTGGGGAAGAGGCAAGGCAGGGGACCAGGGCACGCTGTCCCTCTCTGGTCCTCCTCTCCCTGGGCGCCAGCATAAAGGGCCAGCAGGGGCATCTCCGTCTCCATAGAAACTGGTCCTGAATCCCTACACTGCCAGCCTCTCAGCTCCTGCAGGCGGCAACCCCCAGCACTGAGATCTCGGAAGGGCTTATTTTCCTGTGCTCTGTGCCTGCTCGCTCTCTAGCTCAGGCCTCTCTCGCACTCTCTCTCCTCTCTCAGGCTTCTCTCTCTCTCTCTCCTTTCTCCCCTGCTCTCCCTCCCTCACTCCTTCTCTCTCTCC
>VMDO01014640.1:0-47058 GCA_007922755.1 Pedetes capensis | reverse complement strand
GATCTGAGTGTCTGTGTGCCCGTGTATGTCTGTGGAGATTGCGTCTGCACCACTGTCCCACCACAACAGGAGGGTAGGAGCCACATTTCAGCTCTAGATGTGTACCACTGGCACTGGTTTCGCAGATCCCTTCGAGATCACCGCCCCCATACCTTCAAGTATCTACTCCCGTGGACCTGATCCCTATTTTCTTGCATGAGGGACCTACAATAGCCCAGTGTCTCAGGCTGCAGGGTGTGTGCCGCTAAACATGGCGATTCTGTGTGCCACCTCAAACTGACTTCCCCGAAATTTGTAGTTTGTGTCCCACGGGCAGGGTGACAGTGTGATGTCAAGGTTGCACTCCATGTTGGGTCCGGCTCCCGTGGGTGTGTGTGTGAAGTCCCCTCTGAGTCTCCGGGATTCTATCCACCGTCTGCGTGATGGCGAAATGGCGTAATGACGGTCCCGCTACTAACCTCTGTGTATCTCCTCCGGAGCCAAATCCTTGATTTCAGTGTTCATCCAGTTTCATCCTCTATCTCTCAATCTAAACTACCACTGTTTCTGTCTATTCAATGTGAGTTCTAAGCCCCTAATCGAGGCTTCCCTTTACTCCGGGATAGAAGGTGTGTGTTATCTGTCCGCTATCTTGCCCCCTCTCCCAAGTTCCAAATTTTAAAACTTCTATGGAAAGTACCATTTACCAGCACTTTTATCAATGACATTTTCCAGATTGATTTTTGGAATTTAGAACTCCTAGGAAGTTCAAAATGATGAGGATGTTTGTTGTTAACTAGTAAGTATTTGGACAAACTTAGGTTTTTACTTTTTGTCTGCAAGATACGACTACATTGCTGGGTTTAGCAGTGATGCTGAAGGATTGATAAGGTAATACAAATAATTCAATAGTAATACACATGGGCTCATAGCACGTTAAAATTTGCTTTTGATTGTTTTTCCAGTAGAGATAATGTGCTTGTACTTTGATCTTTGTTCTTGCACTCAGGTGGATACTAGCATGACTGACGGAAGTTTAACAATTGCTGCCCACATTAGCAAAAAAAAAAAAAAATGTAACTGGTATAGTTGTAAAAGACTGTTGCATTTGTTTTCATATGTAACAGAGACAACCAGTTTGAGGCAGGGGTATAGACTCAGTAAAACTTAATTTTGTTAGTATCTGGGAATGCAGAGTAGATCAATTTTTTCTTTAAAGTAGCCATTTGAAAAAGGAAACTTTCTCTGTCCTCAGTCCCTTCAGGTATCTGTTGTTCTTGTCAAAATTCTCTGTTAAGGTAAGCAACACAATGAGTCAAGACACAGTCTCCTCTTAGGAATCTTGAAATCTAGGATGGACACAACGTTAATGACTGAAATATAAAGATAAATTATCTTAATGCCAGTTGTAAGTCCCTTCAGAAGTATAAAGTGCTATTGGGTCCAAAGGAAGAAAATATGTCCTTAAGAGACTTCAGGCAGAGAAAGAGGTAGCTTTTCAGGTGATCTTAGGTGGGTTAGGAGGATGGCCTCTCAGAAGCACTGAAAGGACCACCCATCTTTCCTCACTTCTTACTATCAGAAAAAATTAAACCAAATTCTTGAAACCCCCCTCTTCCTATGTATGTTGGAGAGGTTATAGTAGGTGATAACTGTGATCACTTTGGGCTCTAAAATTTTGAGCATTGTATGTATTTCTTATATCAATAATCATGTATTTAATGAAATCACAGTTTATTCCAAAGAAAAAACATGGTATGGTAGGATTGTTTTCAACTTAGAATTTTCAAATGTTCCTAGAAATGATAACGTATTCTTAGTAACCTCTATGAATACAAAATTGGGATAGGTAGATTATATGAATATAATTTAGCCTCTTCGATTTTGTGTTGAAAGAAATACTTTTAGTAACACATCTTCATTTTCTCATTTTTGAGCAAAATAGGAAATAGTGTCAAAGAGTATTTACCTTTGTTTTATCACAGAATATTTTAGTTAGCGTGGATATGAATATTGGATTAACATGTATATGAAAACTATACATTTATAAAGTCATAATGTTCACTAGCAAGAAACTAAGTTTTAGGTGAGTTTAGTTTTAAATAAAATTTATGGTTTTTCTTCACTGTCACTCACACACATCTTGGTTAGTTTTTGAATGAAATATGTTGGTTCTTAGTAGGTGCCAGCGAGTCAGGTCTGACGAATAGCAACCATATGTACAACAGAAAGAAACACTCCCAACACTGTACCATGCATATGATCATTTTTATGTTTAAGCCCATTATTCCGGCGACTGTATCAGTCCTTCTAGTGGAGGGCCTTCTTGTTTATTGTTGATCTGCCATTTTTCAAAACACGATGTCCTTTTTTAGGGACTGGTCCCTCCTGACATGTCCAACCTACATAAGGTGCAGCTTAGCTATCCTTGCTCCCAAGGAGTACTGTGGTTGCACTCCTTCTAGGACAGATTTGTTGGTTCTTTTAGCAGTGCATGGTATATTCAGTATTTATCTGCAGCATCATAATTCAAAAGAATTAGTTCTTCTTCTATTTCCTTTATTCAACGTCCAGTTTTGACAAGCATGCAACTGAAAATACCATGGTATTTCAGGAACACCTTCATCTTCAATGTGACATTTTTATTTTTCAGCACTCTTAAGAAGTCTTTTGTAACAGCTTTTCCCAATGCAGTGTGTCTTTTGATTTCTTGACTGCTGCTTCCATAGGTCAGCTGGCCAGGTAGCTGTTTTCCAAATCTCTTGGCATAACCAAGTGAGCACCTCCAGTGTGGCCATGTTTGTTGAAACATCTCAGTTGGTATTCTATCAATTCCCAGAGCCTTGTGTTTCACCAGTGCTTTCAAGGCAGCTTCCACTTTTTCCTTCAGTACCATTGGTTCCCGATCGTATGCATCCTCTTGAAATGGATGATAATCCACCAATTCTTTTTGATAAAATGTCTGCATATTGCTTCTATCTTCTTTTGATGTTTCCTGCATTGTTTAATATTTTCGTTATAGAATCCTTCACTACTGACACTCAAAGCTTGAATTTTTTCTTTAATTCTTTAAGCTTAAGAAAAACAGAGTATGTTCTTCTCTTTTGCTTTTCTGTTTCCAGCTCTTTGTACATGTCATTATAATATTTGATTTTGTCTTCTTGAGCTGCCTTTTGAAATCTTCTGTTTAGTTTTTTAACTTAGTCACATCTTCCTTTTACTTTAGCTACTCAACATTCAAGGGCAAGTTTCAGGGTGTCTTTTGACATGTGATTTGGTTTTTTCTTTTTGTCTTGTCTTTTTAATAACCTTTTGTTTTCCTCATGATTGATGTCTTTGATGTCATGCCACAACTCATCTGGTCTTCAGTTGTTAGTGTCTAACGCATCAAGTCTGTTCTTGAGATAGTCTCTGAACTTAGGTGGGATATACTCAACGTCATATCTTGATTCTTGTGTACTTGTTCTTGAACCTGCCTATGAACAGTTCATGGTCTGATCCACAGTCAGCAGCTGGTCTTGTTCGGACTTCTGATATTGAGCTTTTCTACCGTCTACTTGCACAAATGTTTGGTTCCTATGTGTTCCATCTAGTGAATTCCATGTGTGAAGTTGCCATTTATGTTGGTCAAAAAATGTATTTGTAATGAAAAGGTCTGACAGAATTCTACTGTACGATCTCTAGCATCGTTTCTGTTATCAAGGCCACATTTTCCAAATACTGAGGCTGCTTCTTTGTTTCCAACTTTTGTATTCCAATCTCAGCAATTATCAGTGCATACTGATTGCATGCTTGGTCAACTTCAGACTGCAGAAGCTGGTAAAAATCTTCCCTTTCTTTATGACAGCAATACACAAGCCCTCATGGTATGGCAAACTGACAGACAGGTGAGGGGAATGAAATGTAAATATAAGTAAATAAATATGACAGATTTATCATCACAGTTTAGATAGTTGGACTCTGAGAATCCTCTGTAGGGGAACCATGAATTATGTCATTGATTGGTTAATATAATACTTTTTATCATGAAGGAGAATCACAGTCATCTGAGTTAGTATGAGAGAAATACATGGCAGACACACTACCTGATCTCACTGTGGCTAGTTTTAAAATGGCATTCATTTCTTTCCCAAAATCTTACATCAACTCTACATTTAATATTTAAATGCCTTTTTGTTTTAAAAGTTTTTGAATTTATTTTCTAGAATTGTTCAAAATAAAATTACAACGGGAGACTCCTTAAATTTACTTCCACCCCCAGACCAAATGTTCATGGCTTCTCTGGAGCCTGGTGTTTCCATGGAGAGTCTCAGGGATTGTCCCTCTCTTGCCAGAAGACTCTGGCCAGAAGACATTGGAAGGTGCTTGAGATATCACTTCTCATAGCTAAGTGAAATTGTGTGTAAGCAAATGTGATCAGATGTCACATCTGATCAAATGTCTTTTTTACTTTAATCATAGTGGCTTCATTTGCTTTTCAGTTTTTGTTTTTATATTAAACTGCCACATAATAGTTTACTTGAAGAAAGTGTTCTGTTGATAAAGTTTGATTTAAAATCAGTATTCTGTGACCTGATAATCTAGTACTTAGGTTTTCAAATTCTAGCATACAGTGAAATAAGAACAATCTAATGAATATCTTATAAAACTAAATATATTCTGGAATTCTAGAGCAGGTCTATTTTGTTTTTCTATTTTTGTTTATTTCTCAAAGTCTTGCCAGTGTTGCATATCTGAATATTTATTGTAATATCCTTACTTGTTTAAAATGCTGATAACCCTTTGTCAGTTTCCCAATTTTGCTTTTGAAAATGTACCACCTATGGCTGGGCATCAGTGAGGCCTGCCTGTCTTGGGAAACTGAGGCAGGAGAATCACAGGTTGGAGGCCAAAGGCAGCAACTTAGTGAGACCCTGTCCAGTCCCTCCTGTCTCAAAATAAAATAACATTTAAAAAAGTGGCTGGCATTGCAGCTCAGTGGTAGAGTACTTGCCTAGCTTTACGTTCAACCATCTAGTACTGGAGAGAAAAGTTACCACCTATAAAATATAAAGATTTGGGCGCCACCTGACTCTGTGTTGACCACTCTGGAAATGCCAGGACTGACTGTATCAGTTCTGATTTGGTCTCCCCTGATTCTGCAACAATGGTCCACTACTACTGCATTTGTCTTCCATTTTCCTGAGGTGGGCAGATACCATTCTCTGAAAGTAGCCCAGTTTGGTGTTTCCAGGCACCAATCATTGTCATGTTCCGCTTTTGAACACACCTATGCTGCTTTTGAGGATTTAGAAATCACATTTGCATTGCAATTGTAAATAGTTTCTCAATTTTAAGAAACTCATGTAAAATTTGCAGTTTTCCATAGTCCAATAATTAGTAAGCAGAAAGAAGTAATGTGTGTATTGTCTTGATAACAAGGAAATTTAATTGTGTTTCTTTTTGCTCTTATGTTCCTTTCTTTCTATGAGAAATGTGATTTATCAATATTTCTATTAATTTAAAACTTTTTTGACATCTGATTTTAGTGGTATTTTTATATTTTTATATATAAATTACATTAAGTATTTGACTGAACTGAAATGTAGCTTTTTGATAGTGTTTTAGAGTGATTTATAAAAATCAAAAAAATGGTGATATTAAAAGCATAATTTAACGAATATTATACTTTACATGCACTGTAATTTTTCTTAGATTAACCCTAGCCACAGATAAGATATTAGCATTGGGAATGGTTGAATATGAGTCAAGAAGATTGATTAAGAGTATCTATGTCATTTGGGGCTGGGATTTGGCTCAGTTGGTAGAGCGCTGCGCTGCAGTCTCTGAGGTCCCGAGTTCAATTCCCAGTACCATAAAAATGGGAGAAGGGCCTGGCAATCCACTCCCAAGGCAATCCCAAAACAGTCAGCCATTGAAAACCCTATAAGGGTCACTATAAGTTGGATACTGACTCGACAGCACCTAACAACAACAACAATAAAGTTTGATTGCCTCAAATATTTGGGCTGGGATTTAGCTCAGTGGGTAGAGCACTGCACTGCAGTCTCTGAGGTCCCGAGTTCAATTCCCAGCACCGCAAAAAATGGGAGAAGGACCTGGCAATCCACTCCCAAGGCAATCCTGAAACAGCCATTGAAAACCCTATGAGGGTCGCTATGAGTTGGATACCGACTCGATGGCACCTAACAACAACAATAACAACAATGTCATTTAGCTGGGCTGGGATTTACCTCACTTGGTAGAGCACCGCTCTGTAGTCTCTGAGGTCCTGGGTTTGATTCCCAGCACCCAAAAAAAATGGGAGAAGGACATGGCAATCCACTCCCAAGGCATTCCCAAAGCAATCAGCCATTGAGAGTCCTATGAGTCAGACACAATTTGATGGCACCTAACAACAACAACATGTCACTTCGCTAACACAGTGGGGTACAATATTGGTTTAAAAATGCATTTTGGATTGCTTTATAAAACCTAAGTGTAATTAAAGGGGAACATTTTATTTATTTGTATATGTACATGTGCCTGCAGCCGTAGCCCTGTGGCATCAGATCCCGTCAGATATTGGAAGCTAAGCAAGGTCAGGCCTGGTTAGTACTTGGATGGGAGACCACTTGGGAAGACCAAGTGCTGGAGGCTTGGGAGAAGAGTCTGGCAACCCACTCCCCAAAAACAGCCATTGAAAACCCTATGAATAGCAGAGAAACACAACAATAATGTTTCATTTATTGTGCATAGGGTCACTATGAGTCAGACACCAACTTGATGGCACCAAACAACAATAACATATGTGCATGTATATGCCTTTGCATTTACATTTGTATAGACCAAAACCTTTTCACGAGATAATTCTATTTTGGCTTACTGTTACCTAACAAGAAGTCATAATAGAATTCAAAGATAGCAGTTTGTTTTAGGCAACGAGAGGTTTAATATTTGCTTAAAAGTTATAGTTAGTTCTAAACACGTATACTTTAACATGAAGTGTATTTCATGCAGGTACCCTGAATAGCACTCGTGTCATGACTGTCACAGCCACATTCTGTAGTGGTATGTGGGCCCACTGCTCAAATCTTCACCATCTTGGATTGCAAAAGGCTGTTGTTCTACAGTAGACCTTCACTGATGGCCTAGGATGTTTAACTTACCTTTTGTCTATGGTTAGACACATTTTTATGTTATTTCTGTAACGGTGTAGTCTCAAATTATTATCTCACCACAAGAGAGAAAGTAAAGTAACAGTCTTACCAGGCACTGGCTTAAACATTGTGTGTGTTTTGACTTATATAATCCTTTTAACAACAGGTAGCTGCTCTTCATATTTGACAGATAAGGAAATGGCACTACAGAGGCATTAATTGACATATTCAAGGCCATACAGCTAATAAGTCATGGAAGCAGGATTTGAACCTAGGTAGTGTGAAGGAACAAAAATTATCCTTAATAAATCAGGTGTTTTCCAGTAAGAAATTCTACTTCTTTTTTCCTAGTTCAGGCAGGAAAGTGACACAGGTAAAAGAAAAGTCTCCTGTAAAGTTTTGTGAACAATTACGCTTTTTAAAACATTGACCCATTATTTTCAGTCTTTCTAACTAAACTTACCTCTCTCCCCCCTAACCCACAGGAATATCGAAAACAGAAAAAAAAGTGAAATTGGAAGAAAAAAGCTCAACTGCATTTGGTATGGACAGAAAGTAATCTTTAAGCAAAAGATTAGAATGCTTGACAGAGGAGAGGGGCTATCTCTTCCCTTCCCTACTAGTGTTCCTTCGGGTATCTGCGATCCTCTGCTTCAGTGCTCAGAAGTGTTAGTCAGCTCCGGGGATACAGCAGTTCTTCAGTGCATATTGTGTACTTGTATGTGTATTTTCTTGTTAAAGAAGTGTCTGGCTTTCT
The DNA here is from genome assembly GCA_007922755.1 of Pedetes capensis. Classification (NCBI taxonomy): domain Eukaryota; kingdom Metazoa; phylum Chordata; class Mammalia; order Rodentia; family Pedetidae; genus Pedetes; species Pedetes capensis. The sequence goes on along the minus strand of VMDO01014640.1, from coordinate 39,183 downwards.
CTGAGAACTTTCTGTGTTTCTGAATATCTCTAATTAAAATTATGGATGCCTGTTTAAAAATAAGCCTCCATTTAATATTGTTGAGGCTTAGAAAATGGATGATACATTAAAATAGATATTTTTTCCCAGACTTTCTTCAGCATACCTTATAAAAGGCTTATTGAGTTTTTGCTGTTTTTTTTTTCTGTCTTCTGTGCTTATAAAGATTAAGCCATGAAATAAGGGATGATCATCTAAAATTAGTATATCTAGCTGGAGTTTGGTTTAATCAAAATAGTGAAGTAGAACTGGCAAATTGTGGGATAAATCATTTGAGTTGGAACACTAGCTACTGGAATGTATTTCATTATTTAATTTGAAATAAAATGTTCTAGCATACTAATGTAACATCCATTTTTTTAAAAAGTACATATGATTAGGGAGCAAAATGGTTTAAATTTTGGGGAAAAATCAGTATAATGAAATAAGGTCTTTTTTCCCTCATATTCTTAGTCTTCATTCATGTACACACAGGAAAAAATTTAAATAATTAAGGAATTATTTATGAATTGAATTAATTGATCTTGTTTTTTTCCAAAGAAAAAACTCCATCAAGTTTTTTTTTTAATTTTCTGGTAATTTTCTCATTAAATTATATATGGAAATGCTGATTCTCCTCAGGGCTTTTTAAATTATGGAGTTTAACTTGCCACTTACCAGGAAATTTAGTCATTACTAAATTTAGTCATTACTCATTTTAAGGTTTTAACTACTGTCTTTGTTAACTTTAAGGTGTCAGGAGTTGGGATTTCTCAACACTACTAATGAAGATCCCCTCTTATAGTCCAATAAGCTAAGCAGGAGTTCGAGACTCATGACAGGAACAGTTTAATTGAATCCATCCACTCTGGGCAGGTGACTGGCACAGCTGATGAAAACATAAATGCTGCTTTTAGGTTAACCGCAAAGGAACAACTCAGGGTCCCATGATTACTGAAGTATTTGCTTTTATCATTTAGGTAAGAGGAAAGAAAAGGATAAGGAAAGAAAAGAGAAGAGAGACAAAGATCACTATAAACCAAAACAGAAGAAGAAGAAAAAAAAGAAAAAGAAATCTAAGCAGCATGGTAAGTGTGCTAAGATGGTTATTTCCATTTTTTAATATTCTGAGATTCTTTCTACTCTCTTTTACCAAAGTGGAGGTATGACAAGATCTCCATGTTGTTCAGAACTGAGATATTCTTATAATTTTCCTTTGTTTTGTCATTTCAAAAATAGACAACTCTGTTTTACTCTCATCTATGAATTAGTTGCAGCAACCGATTAGAGACTTTCACTGCCATTGTTAAGATGGATGAGATACTCTGACCAAACACCCTTCAACACAACTAAAGTAGTTATTCTCAACTTAGAATTGTAGAGTCACTTAAATTAGCTTCCTAGAACGTAGGGCAAATAAAGATATTTTAAGAAAAACTAGACAAACCAATAGAATATCTCTAGTCTTTCAATAAGTCTACCAGTAAACTTTTGCTACAGGAAATCCTAAAGGATGTACTTGAAAGCCCAAGGAAAATGATAATGAAGGGAAGAAGGGAGATGCAGAAGACATAATGAGTACAGTATAAATACGTGGGCAATCTAAACAGTGACCATGTAAGTCAATATATTTGTGGGGAATAGTAAACAATGATGGAGAAAAGAAATACATAGTATTAATTTATACACTGGGGGCTGGGATTTAGCTCAGTTGGTAGAGCGCCACTGTGCAGTCTCTGAGGTCCAGAGTTCAATTCCCAGCACCGCAAAAATGGGAGAAGGACATGGCAATCCACTCCCGAGGCAATCCCGAAACAGCCATTGAAAACCCTGTGAGGGTCGCTATGAGTCGGATGGCAACTCAAGGGCACCTAACAACAACAACAACAAGTTTATACACTGAGAGGTACCTGCATATATTTCTTCTTTAACCCTTTTGTATTGTTTTGGATGAATGAAAGAATTTATTGCTTATATACTAAAATAAACATTAATATTTCTAATATGTACTATAGAATTAACTGGCCTTCCTTGTAGGTGTATATCAGATAGCATTGTACTTCAGAACAGATCTTGAGATGTCTTTTTTGATGATGAAAGAAGCACCATTTCTCTTTAAGTTGTTATTCCTGGTCTACACCGATAAGGAAGGCCAGACTGTTATTGAAATTTATGCACCCAGCACAAAGACAACAAATGAAGAAGTGGAAGATTTTCACCAGCTGTTGCAGTCTGAAATTGATCAAACATGCAGTCAGGATGTACTGATTATTACTGTGATGGGAATTCAAAAGTTGGGAACAAAGTAGACTCAGTAGTTGGAAAATATGGCCTTAGTAACAGAAACAGTGCTGGAGATCACGTCATAGAATTTTGTAATACCAGAGACTTTTTTGTTGCAAATACATGTTTGACCAACATGAATAGCAACTATGCATGTAGAATTCACCAGATGGAACATAGAGGAACCAAATTGACTACATTTGTGGAAAGAGACAATGGAAAAGCTCAATATCAGAAGTTAGACAAAGACCAGTTGCTGATTGTGGATCAGACCATCAGCTGCTCATGTGCAGGTTCAGTTTGAAACTGAAGAAAATTAGAACAAGTGTATGAGGGCCAAAGTATGACCTTAAATTCAGAGACCATCTCCAGAACAGACTTGTTGCCTTAGACCCTAATGATTGAAGACCAGATGAATTGTGGCATGACATCAAAGACATCATTCGTGAGGAAAGCAAAAGGTTATTAAAAAGAAAAGAAAAAAGATTAAATTGCATGTCAGAAAAGAGTGAAACTTGTCCTTGACTATGAACAGCTAAAAGGAAGACATGACAAAGTTGAAAACAAAACAGAAGTCAAAGGGCAGCTTGAGAAGACAAAATTAAATATGACATGTGCAAAGAGCTGGGGAAAGAAAACCAAAAGGAAAGAACACACTGTTTTTCTTAAGCTTAAATAATTGAAGGAAAAATTCAAGCCTCGAGTGGCAATAGTGAAGGATTCTACAGGGAAAATATTAAATGACACAGGAAACATCAAAAGAAGATGAAAGGAATACGCAGTGTTATTATACTCAAAAGAATTGATGGATGATCAGCCATTTCAAGAAGTTGCATACAGTCAGGAACCAATGGCACTGAAGGAAAAAGTGGAAGGTTCTTTGAAGGCATTGGTGAAACACGAGGCTCCAGGAATCAAGGGATTACTAATAGAAATATTTCAGTAAACAAATGAAGCACTGGAGGTACTCATTGTTTATGCCAGGAGGTTTGGAAAATGACTTCCTGGCTAACTGAGTGGATGAAATTCATATTTGGGCCTGTTCCCAGGAAAGGGAATCCAACGGAATGTGGAGGTTATTGAACAATACCATTGATATCTCCTACAATTAAAATTTTGCTAAAGCTCACTCAAAAGCAACTGGATCAATATATTAGCAGAGAACTGTCAGAAAATTAAGACAGATTCAGAAGAGAGTGTGGAACTAGGGATATCATTGCTGATGTCAGATGGATACTGGCCAAAAGCAGAGAATACCAGAAAGATGTCTGTGTCTTATTGACTACGCAAAAGCATTTGATTATGTGGATCACAACAAATTATAGAAAACATTGTGAAGAATGGGAATATGAGAACACTTACTCTTAAGAAATCTGTACATGGACAAGGGGGCAGTCCTTTGAACAGAACAAGGAAACACTGCATGGTTTAAGTCATGAAAGGTTTATCCTTTCATCATACCTCTTCAGTCTCTATGCTGAGCAAATAGTCTGAGAAGCTGGATGGACTTTATAAAAAAGAATGTGGCATTAGAATTGGAGGAGGATTCATTAACAACTTGCGTTATGCAGATGACATAAAACCCTCAAGCAGATGGATTGACACAAACTGCAACAATGGTTTTAAACATAATAAAGATCATGTGTGTGCCACAGTGTGGGAGAGTGTTTTGTTCTGTTGTACATAGTGTTGATAACATATGTCACACCCAACTTGATGGCATCTAACAACAACAACAAACACTACAGAACAGAAGAATAGGTTCTAGTTTTCCAAATAAAAGGAAGAGATTGTAGGAATAAACTGTCCACACCTTAAGAAGTCAGTAAGAGAGAAAATTATAAAGAAAAGAAAAATGCAAATTACAAAATAAGGTATTTTAAATAAATCCAAATATATAATTAATTGTAGCTATATGAGAATGATTATCTTAACTCCCTGAGCTTTTCATTGCTGTTAGAAAATGCCTGACTAAATGAGCTTAAAGAAGGAAAAATTTATTTAGGCATAGTTTCAGGGGTTTTTATCCATGATCACTTGACTTCATGGTTTCGTGGCCTTTAGTGAAGCAGTATATTATGGCAACGAACATGTGGTAGAGCGAAGTTGCTCACCTCGTGGTAGTCAGGAAGCAAAGAAAGGAGAGAAGACTTAAGGATAAAATCTTTCAGGAGTACACGCCCAGTGACCTAACTACTTCCTCCATCTAGTCCCTACCTCCTGAAGTTTCTACCACCTCCTAGTAGCCCATTAAGCTATTAATTTGTCAATGGATTAATCCATTGATGAAGATAGCACTCGCCGGAACCAGTCACCTCAGAAGGACCCACCTCTGAATTTGCTACATTGGGGACCAACCCTTCAACACCTGAGCTTTGGGCAGACATTCCAGACCCAAACCATCACAATAATAGATTTTAAAATCCAGTTATCCATTATTTTAAAGAGACATATGTAAATTTAGGACAGACAGCATAGAGACATGGCAAAAATAAAAGTTTGTGGGAAACATGGCAAGCAAATAGTAACCAAAAGAAAAATCAGAGTAGGTGTGTTATTAACAGATAAAATAGTCGCTAAGGCTAGAGATGGGCGGTTGCAGTAGAGTTGATAAAGCTTTAGTTCACTTTATGTCTTCTTAGTTATAGTATTTCTAAATTTTTATCAATAAATAACATATTTTTCTTGGTAATTAATAAATTAACAAAATTAAAAATTATTCTGTAAGAGTAAGAAACAGCCTGTAGTCATGCAGAGTTGAGGTAAAAGACCTGAACAGGATGCTGTGCTCGGCAGCTACTGAGTATGTCCTTTCTCTGCCAGCTCTGAACAGTTCTAAAACTTACCCTGTGTTAGAGCCTTAGGCAAATGTGAACAAATATTAAAGATTGATACGCTATGGCATTATAGAGCATAACATAGACTAGACGCAATGTTGTTGTTGTTGTTAGGTGCCGTCCAGTCGGTATCCAGCTCATAGCGACCCTCATAGAGTTTTCAATGGCTGACTGTTTCGGGATTGCCTTGGGAGTGGATTGCCAGGTCCTTCTCCCATTTTTTGCGGTGCTGGGAATTGAACTCTGGACCTCAGAGACTGCAGCGCAGCGCTCTACCAACTGAGCTAAATCTCAGCCCACTAGACGCAATAGAATCTACTAATACCAGTATCAAAAAGATAAATTGAAAAACACTGCATATTTAAAAATATAACAACACATTTCTAAATAGCTAATGAGTCAAAGAACAAGTCCAAAGGGAAAGTAAAAAAGATGTTAAGAACCTGCAGGATATTAGAAATTACATATATGTCAAAACTTGTAAGCGCTAAAATAACATTTTTTGAGCCAGGATCTCACTTTGTAGCACAGGCTGGGCTTCAGCCCACTATTCTCTCACCTCACTCTCTGAAGTGTTAAGATCACAGGACTGTGCCACCACACTCGGGTCTTTAAAATGACACTTACAGGAACAGAATATATTGTTATGCATCCATATATTAAAAAAGGCTGAAAATCGGCTAGCTCTGTGGCTTAAGAATTTTGAAAAGAACAAGAATAAATCCAAAAATGGAGAAATAGGTAATAAATATATGAGCAGAAATTAATGAGCTAAAAATATTGCTAGGAAGAATTTAATAATGCTAAATTTAGTTATTTGATATCAAGAAACCTCTGGAAAGACTGATTAAGAAAAAAAGACAAGTACACAAAAATAATATTGGGAATAAAGCAAATGTAGCTACTCATGCTTACAAATACGATATAAGCAACTTTATGCCAGTAACTTCAAAAGTTAGATGAAAATATGGACAGTTTCCAGAAATTCAATTCAAAAAGAAGGTAAAGCCTAAATAGTCTCCAAGCCCTAAAAGCAATGTAATCAGACATGGGCCCTGTGGGCGCACCCCTGCTATTCCAGCAACTCAGGACACTGAGGCTGAGGCAGCAGGATTGCGACTTCAAGGCCAGAAGCAGGTTATGCAACTTAGACCCTGGCTCAAAAGTAAATAAATAAAAGGAGGAGGTGCACGTCAGTGGAAGCATGTGCAGGCCCTGGGTTCAACCCTTTACTACTGATGAAAAGAAAGGAAAAAGTTACCAGTATTTTAAAATCTTCCCTCAGACAAAACGTCCAGGCCCAGACAGTTTTGCTGGTATGTTCTGCCAAACATTAAGGGAACTGATATTTGCAGTATTTTTGTGGTGTGTGCCTCTGAACCCATCTATTTGGGAGGCTGAGGCTGGGGTATCACTTGAGCTTGGTAGTTCAGGTCTAGCCTGGGCAACATAGTGAGACCTCATTTTAAAAAATAAGTTATTTCAAAGTTTAGAAAAACAGGGAACACCCCATAGCAGGTTAAATAGTGCCATTCCCAGAATATATGTCCAAGTCCTAACCCCTCGTACCATGAATGTGACTATATTTGGGAATAGCATCTTTGCTGGTGTGATTAAACTATATCAGAATGAAAATCAGGAGTTAGAGTATAACCCTAAATATGGGGTTTCAGGCCTCAGAGGGGAGCAGGCCATGTGAAGATACAGGCAGCGATGAGAGAGATGCAGTCCTAAGCCAAGGGACAGGAGGCAGCAGAAGCTCCTGGAGCCTTCAGAGGGAGTGTGGCTCTATCAGTAAATACTGATTTCATACTTCTGGCTTTAAGAACTTTGAGAAAAGGAATATCTCTTGTTTTAAGCCGCCAAACTTGTGATGCTTTCTTGTGGTACCCCTAGAAAACAACTCCAAACCCATTTTAGATGATTAAATAACTTCATCATTTTAAGTGAAATGACCCAGACTCAAAAAGAGAAATACCACATTTTCTCACTTACACGTGGGAGCTAGATCCATGTCAAAGAAAAAAAGTACACATTATGTTTACATACACACACTGAATATATGTAAGATTAGAAAATACAAGGGAACCCATCATGAGTGGGTAGGGAAATAGTGGGAGGGCGAGGGAGATGGGAAAGTTGGGAAGGGGAGAGAGAGCAACAGAAGTGGGTATAGAGGGAGAAAACAAATGCAAAATACAGGTTACAATCCTATGAAAATCCCATACTGAATCTCACTATACTGTATGCAGTTAAATGAATCATGTTGTAGCTCATAAATATGTGCAGTTATCTCCACATATTAATCAAAAGTTCTTTAATGTTTAAGGAGATGGAGACATCAGTAATCCTGATTTGATAACCGAACAGTGTATATATGAAGTGAATTATCACACTGTACCCCATTAATATGTGCAATCAAAATACTTAATAAAAAATTAAATAACTTTGCTGTCAAAATCATCAAGAGTTAAAATGGAAAAGGATAACTGTATATTCTCACTTATGACAGATGCACACTCCATAAGTAAATGTTATGAAATTAAATCTAGCAGTATTATGGAAAAAGTATGATATGACCACATAAAGATTGGAATGCAAAGTAGGTCAGACATTGGAAAATCAGTTAGTGAAATCCACCACCATGTAAGATAAAGGACAATAAACATTACTATTTATAAATTTAGAAAAACCATTTGATAAAGCCACACATACTTTTTTAAAAACTATGAATAACTGGTTGTAAATGCTTATTTAGAAGCATTAGTGAAGTCTTTTAATCCAGTAGTGAGTTGAAAAACTCACCATTGAAAAGTTGTCAGTTCATGCTAAATCTATAGATTTAATGCTTGTTCTGAAAACTGAAGATGGGAGAGTGAAAAGTCAGAATACAATTACTTTTGAAAAAATAAGGAGAAAACTTACATATAGTTAAGGAGATAACCTGCAAACTACAAGATGTGATTGCAGTACATACACCTGACCAAAGACAGACTCTTACGAATCAAAAAGAAGAATGCGTATATCCCAGTGTGGTGGTGCACCTTAGTCCAGCACTCAAGTCCCAGGCCAGCCTGTGCTACGTAGTGAGGTCTTTTCTCAAAAACAGGGGAGTGGGGAGAGGAAGACTTAATAGCTACTTCACAGAAGTACAGCGTTTGTATGACAAGGTAAATGCAGAGTAAGATGCTCAGTCTTACAATAGGCTAACAAAGTATATTTCATGCCTGCCATAGTGGCAGAAATGACAAAACAGATAATATCAGGCGTTCCTGAGGACATGGACACAACTATACAACTTTTGTGGAAAGTAGGTTGAGCATTAGTGCATAAAGTTGGAGAGGCATGTACTGTACGACGTAAAAATTCCTGAGGAAACTCCCGTGATTCACCCAGAGCAAATCCCCAAGTGTTCCCAACATCTCTGGAAGCAGCCCAGCTCTCCAGGAGAAGTTATGTGTTCTGCCAGTGGGAGCTGCCTCACAGGGTGAACAAATGGACTGCATCTATAGGAATCTCAGGAACGGAATGTTAAGCTAAACATCAGGTCTCCGAAGAGAATGATTCCATTTATGTAAAGTTCCAAAAGTCATAAATACTAAGTGTATTTTCTAGGGATTCAGCTACATGCAGTAAAGCATGAAGAAAAGAGAAGCCGGGTGCGGTAGCACACGCCTGTAATCCCAGTGGCTGGGGAGGCTGAGGTAGGAGGATCGCAAGTTTGAGACCAGAGGCAGTGTGTGTAACTTAGCAAGACCCTGTCTCAAAAAGTAAAAAAAAAAAAAAAAAAATGGGCTGGGGGTGCTGCTCAGTGGTCCAGCACTTGCAGAGCATACAGGCGCGAGGCCCTGGGTTCAACCCCTAATAATGCAAAAAAAAAAAAAAAAAAAGAGAATGGTGAACACAAATTCAGGACAGTGGGTCCTCCAAGATGGGAAAGGGACAGAACTGTTATGGAGTCTAATTAGGAAATGGCACAGAGAAGTCCTCAGAAGTGATATTTTATTAACCTGCTTTATCAGGACAAGTGCATTTTGTGCATTGATGTCTGTCACACTCATTTTTACATATTCATTAAACATTTAATAAAGCCAGTTGTAAAAAATATACACCAACAAGGCAGTGTCTTAGTGGGGAATCATGGTTGGGAAATGCTTCAGATTTTGGCTCCCTCCACAGCCCCCAAAATAACATCTGATCTTTCCATAGGATGTGACCCTCCTACGTTCTCTAACTCTAAAGCTGCCTGAGTAAATTTGAAGATGCAGGGTCAAAGTAGGATTGACAAGCTTGAAATCATTTTCAAGTCTCGAACACTCCAGCCACTCCTGTGCCAACCTTTCTCCTCACCCCTTCCCTCCTGTCTCACCCCAGCCCTGGCGCCTTCATGTTCAGTGCTGTAGAGTCTAAGCTAGAGGATCGCAGGCCAGGATCAGAGGCAGTCTGTGCAACCCAGCGAGACCCTGTCTCAAAATGGGCTGGGGGCGCAGCGCGGCGGTCCAGCACTTACAAAGCAAGCAGGTGCAAGACCCTGGATTCAAAGCCCCGTACAAAACGACAACAACAACAACAACAAAAAACTCACACATACATGCTCCCACACACATATAAAAACACTTGTAGTCCGGTGCAGTGTTGCACATCTGTAATCCCAGTGGCTCGGGGGGGCGGAGGCAGGAGGATCGCAAGCCCAAAACCAGAGTCAGTTTGCACAACCCAGCGAGACTGTGTCTCAAAGAGTAAAAATTATGAGCTGGGGGCGGATGCAGTGGTCCAGCACCTACAAAGCAAGCAGGCACAAGACCCTGGGTTCAAAACCCCTACAAAAAAAAAAAAAAAGCCCTCATATGTTTTTGCAGGTGGAATCTGCACTGTGAACACCCAGTTCCACCGGGTGAAGTCGATACTGCAGGAAGCAGTGCTCCCTCCAGACCTCAGGGTGGCAGTGTTTTCACACAATCCACACGAGCAGTCTGTATGAGTCTATAGAGCTTTCACCGATTACGTAGAAAATGGTGGACCGCCCCACAATGTCCTGGGTTTAAAGTGGGACACCGAGTGCCCAAAGAGATGGTTCCACAAAATATTCTGTGTCTATTGTATTGTTGGAGAGGCAGTGGAACCTGTGGGGTCCTCCCTGGGGTTCTTCCTGTCCCACGTAGTTCGGGCGCCAATTCCCCAAATCAGAGACTTCCGGCCCAAAGCCTATAGCATGGAGGGAATATGGCAGCTATCATGGATTTTTTTATTGCGGGGGTTTCCGCCCACTTGGAGACCACTTGGGAGGGCCATATCCTCTTGTGGGCGGGACAATATCCACCTCCCCCCCGCCCCCGGAGGTAATCTGTAGCAGGTGTGTCCGTGCGCGGCAATTGCCCTGGAAACTGCTTATTGAATCTAATTGTGCCGCTAGGCTCTGCCGAAGCACTCTGTACGCGTGGGTTCAGCCGCCTCCGCAGACCGCAGACCTCAGCTTTCTCCACAGTGCAGTGGATGACTTAGGATCCTTTCTGTTGTGTCTGGGATCCGGGTGTCTGTGTGCCCGTGTATGTCTGTGGAGATTGCGTCTGCACCATTGTCGCGCCACAACAGGAGGGAGGGAGCCGCGTTTCAGCTCTGGACGCGTACCACTGGCACCGGTTCCCAGATCCTTCCGCGATCACCCCCCCATACCCTCGGGTATCTACTCTCGGGGATCTGATCCCTATTTTCTTGCATGAGGGACCTACAACAGCCCAGTGTCTCAGGCTGCGGGATGTGTGCCGCTAAACATGGCGATTCCGTGTGCCACCTCAAACTGACTTCCCCGAAATTTGTAGTTTGTGTCCCACGGGCAGGGTGACAGTGTGATGTCAAGGTTGCACTCCGTGTTGGGTCCGGCTCCCGTGGGTGTGTGTGTGAAGTCCCCTCTGAGTCTCCGGGATTCTATCCACTGTCTGCGTGATGGCAAAATGGCGGAATGACGGTCCGGCTACTGACCGCTGTGTATCTCCTCCCGAGCCAAATCCTTGATTTCAGTGTTCGTCCAGCTTCATGCTCTACCTCCCAATCTAAACTATCACTGTTTCTATCTATTCAATGTGAGTTCCAAACCCCTAATCGAGGCTTCCCTTTACTCTGGGACAGAAGGTGTGTGTTATCTGTCCACCATCTTGCCTCCTGCAGGCGTTATTCTTCTTTTATAAACTTACTTTTCCATTTTTTCATACCTTTCTTCAGCTTTTCGTATTCTTTTCCACCTCCTTTTTATTCTCTAACTTGCCTCAGTGACATCCTTTGCCTTACCCTCAGTTAGGTACAGATTTACCAGGTGCAAACTTGCTCTTCTGTTACCTAGTTACCTGAATACATCCATCTTCTCCTTGGCTGTGGGTTGTGGGTCCACACCCCACCGGGCCGGTGTGGATGTGATGGCCAGAGGCCGGTTGTGCACCACAGATATAATTATACTTAAGATCTCGGGATCTTCGTGTGATGGGTGTAGGCTCAAGCGCCCTTCCGGATTGCCACAAGAGGAAGGGAGGGAGAAAGGAAAAGCCTCGGGATGCTTAATCCTTTTGTGGGGACTGCAAATATCCACCTTTATCCAACTGATAAAGGTGGAGATGAATGCAAAAGTGCCTTACAGCTATCAAACCAAATAGCTCAAAGGCTACAGCTTTTATTGCTGCCTCTGGGGCGGCCATGGCTCTTTTCCCTCTGGCGCTGGTACCGAGGCTTTCCTCAGCTTCTGTCCCTAGACGCTGGGCCAAGGGACTGTCCTCAGCTTGCTTGAACTTCCTGGCGTGTGTTGTCTAGGTGTCCTGGTCTAGATGGTGTGGACATCATCTTCTGGAGAGTGGTGTCCTCAGGCGGTGGTGAGGCAGATGGCTACAACAAACTGTGTCAGAGTGGCTCCTTTTATAGCTCTCCCTGACTACGCTAAGACTCAGGTGTGAGTCCTTTGTTTTTAGTGGTCCAATAGGAGCTGGGGACGAGTAGAGGGGCTTGAAATTTGGTCTAATCATGGTCTGTTGATTCTGATCAATGACAGCTGTAGAAAAATGTCCAATGGGAATGCAGGGAAAAAGTCCAATCACAGCTCACCATTTTCAGCGAATCATATTTACATATTTACAATTTCTTTCTCGGCAGGCTTTTGCTTGCCAAGTACATTGCTATTCCTACTGTTTCATTTTTCCTATTAGCTCCTCAAACCCCGTTTTTCCTGTTTCAGGGCTTTCTCCCCTTTTCCTCCCAATATGCCCCTACACTTGGCCTGTGTTAAAATGAAGGGAATGTCTGTCTCTAATCCCACAGTGTTGCCATTTCTCACCACAACTGCTCTGCAGCTGTGATTTTTGCATTCAATATGCAATGTACACATCAGTTCTTCCATCTTAACGCCCTGCTCGCAACCTCCATTTACCCCTTGGCTTCTTTACCCCCCATTGCTGTCCAGCCCCATCCCAGATCTACTCTCATCGCTTAGCAGCTCAAGCAGAAACCTGGAAGGCAATGTTGATGGTGCTATCTCTGCTCTCTACCTCTATCCTATAACATCACTGCACCTTCCTTTGTGTCTTCCCCTCAGCTGCCCTCATCACAGTCCAAGCCACCAGCTTCATTTACCAGGACTGTTGCGGTGGCCTCTGTCCTGTCTCTTCCTTCAGCCTCCACTGCTCCCTCTGTTAGAAATGGAAACAGACTGTGTCTCATCCTGTTTCCTTTACAACCTTTGAATGGCTTTTTATTACATGAGAATAAAACTTAAAAATTTTGAGAGATGTTGTTGAGTATCCTTGAGTCAGATCCCACTCATAGTGAAGCTATGTACCACAGAATGAAACACTCCCCAACACAATGCCCTGCCCAGCACTGTGTCAGTGCTTCTCTGCTCTTCATAGGGTTTTCAATGGCAGGTTGTTTGGGGAGTAGATTGCCAGGTCCTTCTCCCTATCCTGCAGCACCTGGTACTCCCCATGGTCTCACATCCAGGGACTAACCAGGCTGACTCTGCTTATTAGCTTCCGATCACTATTATAATCAGTGTGCTAGACATTAGGAGAGCCTCTTGACAGATTGCAAAAATGGCTAATTCCAGCTGACACCTTACGGTAGGCATAGTTGTTACAATAATGAAGGAAAACGTAAAAATAATCCTTTTTCATTTCTGCCCTGCAAGAGTTTATTGGTACCAGGCGCAACTGGCAATTCCATCTGTGTATACTGTGTGGGGTTAGTGGTTGCCCCAGTGTTCCTTTTTATCAGATGTGTAATGATCTAGCTAGCCATGGATCAGAGAGAAAGTGTTGGCATGGTTATTTTATGTATCTTGAAACATGACTTCTTCGCGACTGTTACAGTGACTCATCTTAATTACTTGAGACTCACTAATATGTCTTTATGTATCTTATGTTGCAGACTATTCAGACTATGAAGACAGTTCCCTAGAATTTTTGGAAAGGTGCTCTTCTCCACTAACTCGATCTTCTGGGAGTTCTGTGGCCCCACGAAGCATGTTTACGGAGAAAACTACAACCTATCAGTACCCAAGGGCAATTCTGTCTGTTGATCTTAGTGGTGAAAGTATGTGTAACCACGTAATGGTTAAAACAAGGTTTAAGATTCCTAAATGTGGAACGGAGAATAAACATACTTTGTTGAGTGTCTATTCAAACAGGGCACACAATTTTCAAAGTTTTTATATAAACTAAGAGGAAAATCTCAACATTAGAAATGTATGCTACTTTCTACAACAACAATAAATTAAAATTGGCTTAGTGATGGAAAAGATGATAAGGAAACTAATATCACTGCCTAGTATATGCTGATTTTCTATAAGTATTTTTACCTTTTTTTTTCTTTTTTATCCCCATCCCTCCAATATTGGGTTAAATGCAGGGCCTCATGCATGCTAGGCAAGTACTTTACCACTGAACCGCACCTCCAGCCCCTTTCTTACTTTTTATATTGAGACAAGGTTTTGCAGAGATGCACAGCCTGCCTCTGGCCCTGAACTTGAAATCGTCTTGCCTCTGCTTCCCCAGGCAGTGGAATTACACACATGTGCTACCACACCTGGCCTCTTTTCCTTTCTGAGTGCCCTAGATGGTTGATCATAGGTTATGTTTTCTTTTGCGCTGTTACTGCCTGCTGTCTTCCACACCTTACCCCTCCCTGGTTCACTAAGGAGAAGAGCATTTTCTTCCCTTTACTGTGAAATAAGTACACAGCACTTTTGGGGGTTAAATTTTTAAAAGTTTGAGGTGGGAGAAAAGATTAAGAAAATGTCTTTCTCCTCCCTCCACTCCCTTTTTCAATAGACACGTGTCTTTTATTTCCTAGTTAGCCCAGTGGTTGACTAGACTAGATGGTGTATAGTACAGTTATTGCTTTTAAAATACAAAGATCTTGGGTCATACTATAGAGCACAATGAATTGAGATTTCTGGGAGTAGCCTTTCAAAATATAGCTCCTGGGTGATTATGTAGGTAGCAGGGGTTGGTAGCACCCTTACTCTGAGCCATTGAAGATCTGAGAATGTTCTCTTCCTTGACAGTGTTGGAGGAGAGGGTTGTATAACTGGGTTAGCACTGGTCCTCCCATGGAATAAGAACACTTGAGAAAGAGTAGAAAGAGTCACAGGATCTGCCACCTCCATTCCATGTTGTTACTGCCCTGCCTTATGAGCAAGCACTGAGCTAGGAGAAAGAAAAAGGATGCCAGTTAGAGGAATAGGGTCTCAAATGTTAGGATGTGTCACAGCCACCTAGAGGCCTTGTTAAAATACAATATTCTGAGCCTTGTCCTCAGAATTTCTGATTTCTGATAAGTTCCAAGATGGTGATAATGTTGCTAGTCTCAGAGCCACACTTTGAGAATACTGCTTTAGGAAAGAGCAATGACAATTCCAGGGGTGGAAGTTCAAGGAAAGCCGATGTCCTTATGGCTGCTGAATGAACCATTGTCCCAGTGACTCCTTCTGTGTAAGTGTAAGAGGAACTTTTATTTGCTTTTCCTACATAACTTTCAACCCAGTGACCCATTTACTCAGCTCCCAAAATTCGGTCAAGCATATGTTTAATAATTGGGAGTTATTCAAGCAGGATTTTCTGGTCAGTTTGTTAAATTTGTATGCCAGCACTATAAAACCTGATCATTTTGGCCATGCAGGTATATGTGAGTTACACACTAATTCCTTTCAGTGATATGTTGTTGTTGTTAGGTGCCCTCAAGTCGGTATCCGACTCATAGCGACCCTACATACAACATGCGAAACACTACTGTCAGTGCTTCTCTGCTGTTCATAGGGTTTTCAATGGCAGATTGATTATTGGGAGTGGGTTGCCAGGTCCTTCTCCCAATTCAGTGATATAGTTTTACCTTAAATCTATTACTGTGTTATGATTGCCATATATTTTGTTGTTATTAGATGCTGTCATGTCAGATCCAACTCATCATGACTGTATGTGCAACAGAACAAAACACTCCCTGACACTGTGCCATGCCTGGCCCTATGACAGTGCTTCTCTGCTATTCATAGGGTTATGAATGGCTGATTGTTTTGGGGATTGTTTTGAGAGTGGGCTCTCAGGTCCTTCTCCCATTTTTGTGGTGGTGGGGATAGAACCCAAGGCCTCAGAGAGCACAGAGCAGCACTCTACCAACTGAACTAAAACCCCTGGGCCTGCCAAAGATTTAGTGTGAGATACACACAGACACACACACACACACACACACACACACACACACACACACACAGCAACGGTATTTAACACTCTTGATCCATGTTCTAGTCTGCCATTTTGAAATGTAAACTTGTATACAGGAAAGCCCAGAAAAATAGTGGTTTTAGATTTAAGCCAGATTATGGATGGATAAAATACTCCTCTTTAGAGTCTCAGAACTAGTCGTCTTGTTAATTTAAGAAAGATTTTCCGTATGATTGATTTCTGGTTTCTTGAATGTCTTCAGGCATTTCTCAACCATTATCTCATTTCTGTTGATTTATTTTCTCCAAGTTATCATTACGACCTCCAGGAGAAGAAAACATTTATTTACCTATATATTTCTTTAAAATAATAGCTTTAGTAAGCTAAAGTATTCAAAAATACTAGCTCAGAGAAAAATAAGACTAGAAGCTGATAAAAGAAACATTAGGTAATATGAAATATTTTTCATTTTTTTTGTTGTTGTTATTGCCAGGGGTTGAACGCAAGGCTTCTTGTATGCTAAGCCTGCTCTCTACCACTGAACTGCACTCTCAGCCTTGTATGAAATACTAAAATATAAGTAGCATGAATTTTTTAGTTCGAATCTGCCTAATCGCCATTGGTCCTGATTAAGTCTGAAAAGAAAATTTTGTGTCTATGTCAGCTCCCTCCTCACCTCCTCCCCTAGCCTCTTGAATGGTTAGATCTGGGTCAGGTCTCCTGAACATGAGGAAGGCACCATGCAGTAATGGTTCCCACTGTGGCACTTGCTGTGTGCATTCTGACACTCTAGAAAGGGGAGATAGATGATTGGCAGGTGAAAGCAAACTCAGACTGTGACTGGAGGCCAAGCGGGAGAGGTAGGAAGGAGATGCCTTTTGTTACAGTGCTGGCGGGCAGCCTCCCTTTCGGAAGCATCCAGGAGCAGTGTCTTGTGCCCTGTGATGACTCAGTTTCCCTGTTTCTCCATCCTAACTATCATATTGTAAAACTATCATAGTCTTTGCTATTAGGTCATCATTTCGCCCAATGATGTTATAAATAAAAATTTCCTTATTTTTATCTTGATTTTTCTCAAGAACATGAGCAAAACAATAGGTATTGGCACGGACACAGTTAGAAACAAACCTAAAACCTGGCATTTAAATCAAGTTGTATGTCATGGTCGTCTGTATAACCTAGTGTCTAAAATATGATCAGTAATTTTAGAAGATTTTTTTTATCAAAATGAAATGAATACATTTTGAAAAATTCCTTGGAGGAACTCCTGACCCTAGCTTAAGAATACTGATGAAATGATTAAGAACATATGTTTTAGAATTAGGCAGTCGGTATTCATGCAGCTTTGCTATTATCTGGCCGCATTACATAACCAAGTTGCACATCACGTATTCAAGTGCTTAGAAGAGTACCTGGTGTACACCAAGTGCTATGGCAGTTAATATTTCGTACGCTTTCACTGGTCTTACCAGTGTTAGACCCCAGGCGAGCTCTTGCATCTATCTTGGAAGTTGTTTATAATACAAATAATAGAGTTCATTCTTTATAACCAGAAAAGAATAATGTGTGTGAAATTTGCCCCGAAGGGAAATGTTTGTGAAAGTGTATGGAAACTATGAACTTTAATTGTTAGTGCCAGCCTTAGCCCTAACCTCTGTAAGCAGGAAGATTAGGGCTTACTTGGTGTTACTTATAGCAGTGTATGCATTAGGGTGGGAGGCGGTCATAATTACCCAAGCTTCAGAATGTCTCTTTGTCCAGAGACAGGTGGTGTATTCGCATTTGTCTTCCTCAAAACAATCAGCCATTGCAAACTCTATGAGGGTCTCTATGAGTGGGATGGAATGACGGCACCTAACAACAAAAAATCTACTAGACACTTTCTGTAGCTCCTTCCTTTCTGAAAAATGGCATAAATAAAAATGGGGGGAAAATGTGCTAAGTACACTTTCCATGTTTCTTTTAGACCTGTCGGATGTGGAATTCCTAGATGATTCTTCAACGGAGAGTTTGCTTCTGAGTGGGGATGAGTACAATCAAGACTTTGACTCCCCCAATTTTGAGGAATCTCAAGATGAAGAGGACGCCCTCAATGAAATTGTGCGATGTGTTTGTGAGATGGATGAGGAGAATGGCTTCATGATCCAGGTAGCTGGTCAGCCTCTCTTCCCTGCGGTCCTAAGTTTTTTTCAGTTGCTCAACAGGTACATCAGGGCGTTCTCTCTTTAGGTTTCTAACACATTGCCATGTTTACAATGCCAGGAGCAATGGTTAGGAAATTTCTTCATCAGATGAAATAGAGACATTTCTTTTTTAGGGTCATTCTCCCTTTGCTAGGGTGTTTAGATGGAAGCATTCAAGCTGAAACGCTTTAAGGACCACTAAGGGCAAGGGGGGGCTGGGATTTAGCTCAGTTGGTAAAGCGCTGCTCTGCAGTCTCTGAGGTCCTGAGTTCGATTCCCAGCACCACAAAATGGGAGAAGGACATGGCAATCCACTCCCAAGGCAATTCCAAAACAGTCAGCCATTGAAAACCCTATGAGGGTCGCTATGAGTCGGAACTCAATTGGATGGCATCTAACAACAACAACAACAAGGGCAAGGGTGGACCACAGCAGCCCTTCTACTGGTCTGGGTCTGCGGTGCCTAATAATCAGCAGAATGTAGTCACCCTGTGGTGAACAAAAATTGAAACGTAAATTCCTCGTATTCTCAGAAAACAAGGGAAAACTTTGTGTAAGGGTTAACAATCTCTCCTTGTAGGAAGGGTATCTCTAAGGAAAAGGGAAGCATAACCTATATTTGTGATGCTGTGGTGGAAGATGTGGGGGATGTGATTACAGGAATGAAGAAAGGACAGTCTCCCCTCCTCCTCCACTTTGTCAGTGCTACACTGTAATAAGAGAACTGCAGATATATAGTTTCACCTCCCAAGTCATAGTAAAAGGGCTTTGCTATGGGGGCTGCTACATACTTGCTTTAAAAAAAAATTCTCTACCTTAATAAGGTATTTTTAAGAGTTTTGTGAATGTGATTGCCTAAAAATTAATGGGAAGTCAATGAGGGAAATTCTGGCTTTTTTATGATCTAAGTAATTTATCAAAGCAATAAAAGGTGCAACAAAAGGAAGTCCTTAGTATAGTTGACTGTTGTGAAGGCAAAATTCAAGCTAGGCCTGGTGGTGCTTGCCTCTAATCCCAGCAACTTGGGAGGTGGCAGCGAGAGAATTTCAAATTTGAGGCCAGGGGCAGCCTGTATAACTTAATGTCTCAGTGAGACCCTGTCTCAAGAAATAAAAACAAAGGCTGGGAGTGCAGCTCAGTGGTAGAGCACTTAGAAAATATCCTCAAAGCCCTGGGTTCGACCTCCCAGTACTACAGGGGAAAAAATAAATAAATAAAATTCATCTTAAATGTTGACTTGCTTTTGTTACGTTGACTAGGCAGTGGCAAGAAAGCTAGCCAGTATTAAAAGAAGGCAGGGCGTCTGTCCTGCCCTGGTTCCCAGTGGCTGCACGTTGCTGTCAGCACTGTAAGTGCCTTGTGTTCTCTGGCAGTGTGAAGAGTGTCTGTGCTGGCAGCACAGCGTGTGCATGGGGCTGCTGGAGGAGAGCATTCCGGAGCAGTACATCTGCTACATCTGCCGCGACCCTCCGGGTAAGGCCTTGGGGCTGGGCCGCTTCCCTGTGTGTGTTCTGCACAGACTCCACTTCCGTGTCAAAATTCTAAAGTGTCTTTGTACTGTTACGGTTTTATTTTCATATTAATTGCTTGTATAAACACATGCGCATACATGTGTCCACAAAATTGCTACCTTATTGAAAGACTTCTTCTTGGAGAAAAACTACCTTTTGTCTACTCCCCTATATTAAAGGCTAACAAGGCTTGTTTATGGTGATTTGAGTGAAGCAGGATGCTATGCTTGGATTTCTCCTGCTCCGGCTTTGACAAGGTCTCTGGTAGTGCTACATGCCTAACTCATTGTACAACAGATCACTGCCTGCAACCCCTTTATTTTACTGGTGAGGCTGTTAGGGTACCAGAAGTTGAGTGCCATGTACAAAGGAGTAATACTAGGCAGGGCAGACTGAGATGAAACCTGAGCTTTTGAGTCTCAATCCATGGTGTCTTCCTCCATGATAAGAGGGACTTCAAGTAGCACCTTCTGCATGTGGAATAAAATTTCAGCCTCAAAGGCAGAAAACAGTTATTGTCAAATGAACGGCAAATGAATTGTTCCCATACCTACCAAAAAGAAAAAGGAAAAGGTTGCAGTAATAAGCAAGAGAATTATTCAGGCCTGTATGAATATAGACATTTGTTTATTCATTCACCAGCATACATTAAAAGCAGTTGTCATTCATTGTATTCGTTCGATAACAAATGTAGACATTCTCTGTCCATTCCTTTAGTGGCATTTGTTGAATGTCTTCTCTTTGCCAGACACCGTGGTAAGATGACTGATTCAAACCATGCCTTCAGCTGTCCCATTGTACAGTAGGGAACACAGACACAGGAGCATCTACTTGTAGTAGGACCTAATTTGCATGAACATTGAAGCATAGGATGAGAGAGTATTCTGTGAGATCACTGACATGGGGCAGGGGTTCCTGTTTGCTCCCCTAGTACTCTGTTTCATCTGGTTAAAAACAGGTTAATGAAAGAAGAGCCCCTCTAGTTTCTCTCCAGCAATTTTAGCCATCTTAGAGGACAGGTGACTGATACAATGAAACGGAAAGAAATCTGTCAGGATTCCCTTGGCAGAAGTCACCTGCCGCTGCCCACACCCCGAATGGAATTGCTTCTCCTTAGTGGGCAGGCACACCTAAAGCTGGAGGGCCTTTTCTGGCACTGGTCTGCAATGTGCTGTCTCACTCGGGTGTAGAGTCCACCCTTATTTCCAAAGCATGCCTTGCTCACTGAGGAGCATGAGTAGTGTAGCAGTGGAGGGGAGAGCGGAATGAGTGAAATCCTTTGTGATTTCCATGTCAACTTCATCCACAGGTCAGAGGTGGAGCGCAAAATACCGTTATGATAAGGACTGGTTGAATAATGGGAGAATGTGCGGGTTATCATTCTTAAAAGAAAACTATTCTCATCTCAATGCCAAAAAGATAGTATCCACGCATCATCTGCTTGCTGATGTCTACGGCGTGACAGAAGTGCTGCACGGGTTACAGCTGAAGATCGGGATACTGAAGTAAGTGAAGGGTGGGGGAGGGGCACAGGCTCATGCACGCTTGAGTAGAGACGATAAAGGAGAAGAGAAAAATAGCAATTCACCATAAATGTAAAAATAAACAAACAAAACACAAGTACAGGTGGTCTTTTGAAAGTCCACAGTAGCAGCTTGGCAGACAGAGTAGATCTTGAATCAATTTACTTTTTAAAACTAAGGAAAGATGAGTGACTTTTTGGGAGCCTCGCTCTGCCCATCTATTGCTGTAGAATCGGTGAGTGTGATTACAGGAGATGCTGCTTTGAGTCTTTTAGTCCGGGTCCCACTGTTTTGTGTGCTCACCATGTGCACAAAATTAAGCACGCTGCTTTGGTGAGCCCTGTGGTTTGTGTCCGCCGAGGGTGGTGTGGAGATGAAATAGATCCTAAGAAGTGAGAGTATAGTCTTCAATCAGCTTAAGATTGATTCAGAAGGGGTGAAGGAGCTGACAGGTCCTGGGATCCACCTCTCTGTCTGCTCGCTACCAAATATATTTTAGTCTCAGATAGTTTTCTCTTAAAGAAAAGAGCCACAGCGTCGCTAAGGAACACATCAGAATGTTTTTCATGCTCTTGTGGTTAGTCCCTCCTAATGCCTGACCAGAATTCTTTAAAAGAACCAACAAAACCCCCATATTTTATGTAAAAGCAGGCTGACCCCCTGGTTCATTACAAGATTTTCTTCTGTGGGACTCACTTGCCTTTGGGCAGGGGTTTAGCTCACTTGATAGAGTGTTGCGCTGCACTCTCTGAGAACCTGGTTTTGGTCCCCAGCACTGCAAAATTGGGCTGGGATTTAGCTCAGTCGGTAGAGCGCCGCGCTGCAGTCTCTGAGGTCTCGAGTTCAATTCCCAGCACCGCAAAAATGGGAGAAGGGCCTGGCAATCCACTCCCAAGGCAATCCTGAAACAGTCAGCCAGATGGGAAGGGTGGGAGGGGGGGAAACATAGAGGAGGGTGAGGGGTAACCTATATGAATAATGTTTATCAAATTGCATATATGAAAATTGTCACAATGAAAAGCATGTCAAAATGAATCACATTATGATGTACATTAAAAATTTCTTAAAAAAAAAAAAAAAAAAAAAACCCTATGAGGGTCGCTATGAGTCGGATACCGACTCGATGGCACCTACCAACAACAACAACATGCGGCCAGAAACAATCAGCCAATGAAAACCCTATGAGGTTCACTAAGAATCAGACTGGACTCGACAGCACCTAACAACAACAACAGCCTTTGCCAGAAACTGGCCCATTCCCACCTCCCATGTGCATTTCTGGGTCTCCATCCTTTCTTTCCTTGTGATTCTTAAGCATCACTCTGTCCATTGTTCTCTCTCCCCTCACTGTACCGTCTCATCCAGGCTGTTTCATTTCACATGCGCAGTTGCCATATCTTTAAGTTCCCTGGGGCTGTGGTCTTGTGCACTTTCAGTTCATTCTTCATTCTGTTGCCAGTGTGAGCTTGGTGAAAGATGGATACGACCTGTCTCTTTTCAT
Organism: Pedetes capensis; assembly: GCA_007922755.1. Lineage (NCBI taxonomy): Eukaryota > Metazoa > Chordata > Mammalia > Rodentia > Pedetidae > Pedetes > Pedetes capensis. The sequence continues at coordinate 16,633 of VMDO01014640.1, read as the reverse complement.
ATCACAGCGTCTTCCTTTTGCACGGCGAATAGTTTGAGCTCTCCAGTATGCACTTGGCATCCTTCCATGATACATAACTTGTTACCACATCTTCCCTCTTGTAAGTTTTCCCCCAAATGTTCCAGCTGTACCAAAGCGTAATTCCTGAATGAAGTATACTTTCTTACAGATCCAAGCCCTTTATTCAGGCGAACCCATGTCCTCCTCCACCAGTTTCCCTAGCAGATGCCTTTTTCATCATCATCTGCCCAACTAGAGCTGACCTTGCCCTTCTTGGCAAACTCCAGGTGCATTGGAGTCATGCACTTTGTTGCACTTTTTTTTTTTTAATGTCTGTCTCCCCTAAATAAATCATGGGTTTCTTCTAGGTAGGGTTTGTATCTTACTCATTATTTTATCCCTAGTATAGGAGAAAGTCCTTAGCAACTATTAGTTAAGTGAAAATTGCTTCATTTTTATGTCATGAACCTGACTATGGACTTTTTTATTAAAAATTCATATAAATCCTAAGATTTGAGGGAGTGACTAATGGATTAGTCCTTTTTAAAATAAAACCTAGTTTTCTTCCTTCATAATGATGCTAAGAATTTTAGCTGGACCATTTCTTCCTTGGATGATGGTAGACCCTCCTCATGGTAACATTTCCAATTATGATAGAATTTGTTATTACCTATATTTATTAAAAGTCTGCTGCATACCAGCAATATTGATGCTTTTGTGTGGTATTTCATGTAATCCTTACGATAAGCCTGAAAAGTAAATCTTCCTTCATTTTAAGGATGGTTGGTCCTAGAGGGTCTGTCACCTGTCCAGGCTCTCCAGAGGGCATGGCAAGGAACTGGCCTATGATACTCCAAACCCAGCTTGTTTTCTACTATGCCTTATACTGATTGAGAATTTTAAATGAGTCTTTTTTTTTTTTTTTTGGATATGAAATTATTAGAAATCCCCAAAAGATAAAATGTATAATTTCAGAAATAACGCATAGGTATCATTAGAAGAAAACTAACTTGATTCTGTATGTTGAATTTAGAAATCATTAACTCGCAAATAGTATTGAGCATTTTAAAAGATTTCAAAGATCCTGAATCTCCTCCTTTCACTTTAGCTCTGATGAATGGAGACCGTTTTACTTACTACAGATTTTTAATTACTACAGAGCTAACTTCACAGTATCATACTTGTTTAGTGAAGATGGGGTTCAGTGGGCATTATCATAGACTATTAGTGATGGTATCCATAGCACACCTTCTTTGGAACCCAGTTGTGTAGTACCTAAAATTAAAATATATGCTTTTCAGCAATTCCATATCTAGAGATTCAGCTGGCTGAAATATTCCAACTTGTGTGCAAAGATATGCACACACATAGACACACATTTGGATGCCTAGACTAGCTGTTGAGCAGTACCATACAGCCATTAGAGTGAAGTTAAGGAAATCTTTGCTGATGAGACAAGATGCTCGTAATGTGTTTTGTAGGAAAAAGACAAATGATGTGAGTCCCAGTTGTATAGAAAGAAAAGGTGTAGGCTCATCCACTTAAAAGTATTTCATTTATATAGGAAAAATCTGGAAGGTTATATCTCATTTATGATTGCCCCTGGGGAGAGAGATTTTCACTTTGTATATGTTTATAGTTGGAGTTTTTTGTCATGACAGGTTACCGATTTTTGATTGGATAAAGGTTTTGAAATATGTTCACATCAAAAGTTTTCGTATCACACAATGAAAAACTACAATGCACAATCTATAGAAAAAGAGATGCATATATCAAGTGATGACATTAATGATCAAAAGATTAAATTCATTATTGTTTCTGGGCATTCGTTAAAACTGAGAGAATTCAAATATTGGATGAAACCCTGGAATGAGTTACCTTACAGAATACCTTTCCCTTTTTGTCCTGGGTCCTGACCTCTTCCTAATGTTATTCTGAAACTTATTATGGTCTTCACCTTCTTACCAGATTTTTGTTCCTGAACTTCTGTTTCTCCAACTCTGTTTTAAGGAACAAACATCATCCTGACCTTCATCTTTGGGCTTGTTCTGGAAAGCAAAAAGACCAAGACCAAGTAATAGCTGGAGTGGAGAAAAAAACAACCGTTCAAGATACAGTGAATCTAGAAGAAAAGAAATATGTACAGAACCATAAAGACCCACCTCGTTTGCCCATAAAAACAGAAGGAACTTACATAACAAGCGAGCATAGCTATCAAAAGCCACAAAGCTTCGGTCAGGACTGCAAACCTCTTGCAGGCCCTGGGAGCTCAGATGATGATGATGTTAGCAGTTTTGAAGAGGAACAGGAATTCCACGTGAGAAATAAAAGCCGTTTCCAATACTCAGCAAAAGAACGTGGGATGTCAGAAAAGGTAAAACTAGCTCATGTGTCTTCACTTGGATAGTAGCTAGAACAACAAAGAAAAATTTATAAAATAAAACATAGTGAATTCCCAGGTTTTGTTTCTCTTTCCAAGTTTATAAGTACCTAGATTAAAGACATTTTTTTTCTTTTCAGGAAAACATTGTCCATTTAATCATTTAATTATCCCCTAATTCAGAATTGCAGTTAATTCTGAATTGCTGTTAATTGCTGTTAACAAAAGTTTCAACTTTGTAAGCATACTTGTATCCCTCCAAAAACTGATGAGCCACATGAAAATATGTTTGTGTGAGAATATGATAGTCCATATGGGTGCAATAGTTTGTTTTCCTTTTTTATGTGGTTTAGATAAAACATGACACTTTAATCATGTTTTACAAATTTTAGATTATTTGTAGATGCATGTTAATGTCAATACGCAGTAAGCCAAATGCTTATCACTGTGTATACATTGAATATCTATAAACTTATTTCCTGTTTGTATAGAATCTGTGATGTCTCCATTTTTTATTGATTTTCAACTACGAAGGCCACCTTAAGATTAGCTTTCTGTTTTTATGGCTTCCTTATCAATTAATCATTACAAATAAATGCTTAACTAAATTTGGAAAGCTTATAGTTCATGAAATTTGTAGTAAATTATTTTGTCAGATTATTACCTCTCAAGTGAAATAAATTCCCTCTTTCAAATTCAAGTTCAAACTGTGGGTGTATTAAGCAGCTTGTAATCTTGTGGTTTTTAGAAGCCTTACCTTCCTTACCTCATTGGTGTAATTGCAACAATAAAATTTAGTAAAGTCTGTGGTTAACTAGACATTATACTTTAACGATTGTCTCGATTTTTGTATCATTGCTTTGACTTCACTTATGTCAGCAGTTGAAATTAATTGAGGAAGGAAATGGCCCAAATTAGCTGGTAATTTTAATTGTGGAATGGAATAGATGACTTCATTTATTTAGCACATTTTATTGAAGCTTTCTCCCATGATAGCCCTACCTGAGGTGCTTTGGAGGTGTGTAGTGGCCACATCTCCTTCCTGGAACCACCACATGTAAGTTGATCACGTGCCCAAACTTCCTTTAAAGGCATGCTAGGAGTCAGGTTGCATTCCATTCATCCTTGTGGGTGATGAGGTTTTTAACGTATCTTTTCTGTCTTGACGTTGCATTTCATCCACTTCTCTGTTTTGTTTTGTTTTTCCTACTGATCCTTTGGAGAAGAACCCAGCTTCAGGGAATAAGGCATTTGTTTATAATGATAAAAGCACTGAAGACCCAGGAGACTCACATCTTCAATGGCAGCTCAATCTCCTTACACACATTGAAAACATGCAGAATGAAGTCACCAGCAGGATGGACCTCATAGAAAAAGAAGTGGATGGTAATCTTAACAAAGAGCTAAAGTACAACTGCAATAACCGATTTACTGTTATTAAGAAGCTGTTTAAAACTTTTCAGATTATAGGGTGAAAACTACCGATGTTTTCCACACTGACAGAGTTTCATCTCTCCCTTTAAACTAGATTTAGCACATTCAGGGTCCTTTAGGCTCAAGACAGTATGGCTGAGTATTGGTATTTTGGATAGTTGCTGTTATTGTTTTGGTATTGAGGTAGGTATTTATGAAATACTATTCATTTTCTAGGCTCAGTATTTGTTTCATTGAACTATGTTTTCTTTAGAGGTCAGCATACAGAATTTAAGTATATTCAAAATATGAGTGAGAAATCATTCTGAATATTTGTTGTCCCTTTGGCTAGTATTTGTTAAATGGATTCAACAGCTCCTACAAGTTAAATAGGTAAATCTTAAGTTTGCATGGGCTAGGATTTGGCTTAGGCTGGGATTTAGCTTAGTTGGTAGAGTGCTGCTCTGCAGTCTCTGAGGTCCCGAGTTGATTCCCAGCACCACAAAAATGGGAGAAGGACGTGGCAACCCACTCCCAAGGCAAACCTGAAACAATCTGCCATTGAAAATCCTGTGAGGGTCGCTGTGAGTCGGACACGACTTGATGGCACGTAACAACAACAACAGGATTTGGCTTAGTTAGTACAGTGCTGCTCTACACTCTCTGAGGCCCTGGGTTGGATCCCTGGCACCGCAAAAGTGGGAGAAGGACAGGACGGCCCACTCCTGAAACAATCCTGAAACCCTGTGAGGGTCTCTATGAATTGGACCTGACTCAACTGCATCTAAGTTTGTATACATATTTGCAAATGGTTTTCTCTTGTGTTTTTTTAACTTTACCATCACACAGGAGCACAGAAAAGTAGTCCTGGAAGATAGTATCCCCATTTTGTACTTGAGAAACTAGAATAAGTTGGATTATCAACTTCTTATTGATGTGTTTTCACTGTGCTGTTTCACTCCTTCATTCTCCTAACATCATAATCCTGCCTCCCCCGTTGTTTCCTATGCAAAAGCATGTGACACCTCACATCATACTAAGTTGGAGCTCCTGATGCCCTTTTCCCACCTAGGAAGAGGAAATGGACACCATTTCAGAAGCACCCTTCGTTTGGTTTGAAGCTGGCTGTAGAGTCAGCAGATGTTTTGAGTAGATTTTTGAAGAAAATAAAATACAACTTGACAATTTCATACTTTTAGGATAGACTTTCAAAGGAAACAATAAAAATATTGTTGTTGTTGTTGTTAGGTGCCGTTGAGTCGGTATCTGACTCATAGCGACCCTCTGTACAACAGGGGAAACACTATTGTCAGTGCTTCTCTGCTGTTCATAGGGTTTTCAATGGCAGATTGATTTTTGGGAGGGGATTGCCAGGTCCTTCTCCCAAGCCTACAGCTTCTGGTCTTCCCAGGAGGTCTCCCATCCAGGTACTAACCAGGCCCGACCCTGCTTAGCTTCCGAGATCTGATGGGATCGGACGCCACAGGGCTATGGCTGCAGGCAAAAATATTGTTAGGTGCTGTCAAGTCGGCCCAACTCAAAGCAACCCTACGTATAATAGGTGAAACACTATTGTTTTGTTTCTCTGCTATTCATGGGGTTTTCAATGGCTGATTGTTTTTTGGGTGTGGGTTGCTGGGTCCTTCTCCCAAGCCTACAGCACCTGGTGTTCCCAGGCTGTCTCCCATCCTAGTACTAACCAGGCCCGACCCTGCTTAGCTTCTGGGATCTGATGGGATCGATGCCACTAGGCTATGGCTGCAGGCATAATAAAAATATAGAATGTACTTAATTGTATTCTGCTTGGAGTTTTGGTACACTTGTGTATTTTTAATGATAAAATAGTAGAGCTGAAAGGGATACTGAGAAATCACCACCTGTTTTCCTTTGTTAAAAAGGAAGATGAAGTGGACATGGTTTAAATCTAAAGTAGTAGAATGCTTGAGCAGGCACAGGAAACTGTTGTTTCCTATTCCAAAAGAGTAAAAAGAGGCATTCAAAATGAAATTCCTTAGTTTATATATATAAAGGAAAAAAGGAGATTAAGGTGTTGCTCAGTAGTAGAGCACCTACACACAGGGTCCTAGGTTTGATTCCCAGCACAATTAAAAAAAAAAAAAAAAAAGTCAGAATAACAGATAAAGATTACCATGAGGGAACAGAACTCTTGTGAGGTAGGCTATAAATAGTAATAAATAATACTAGGGCTGGGATTTAGCTCAGTTGGTAGAGTGCTGCACTGCAGTCTCTGAGGTCCCGAGTTCAATTCCCAGCACCGCAAAAATGGTAGAAGGACCTGGCAATCCACTCCCAAGGAAATTCTGAAACCATCAGCCATTGAAAGCCCTATGAGGGTTACTATGAGTCGGATACCGACTGAAAGGCACCTAACAATGACAACAACAAATAATACTAACTCTTTCACTGTTAGCCTTCCAAAGACAGGGAAATGAACTTTTATCTCAACCATGCTTCCAGCTTTCTCGTTACACCATTTTCTTAATGTTCTTCCAGATGCCAATTAAATGTATTTGTTCTCTTCTCTCTTTTAGTTCTGGAAAGCTGGCTTGATTTCACAGGGGAGTTGGAGCCACCAGATCCTCTGGCAAGACTGCCCCAACTTAAACGCCACATAAAACAGCTCCTAATTGACATGGGCAAAGTACAACAAATAGCAACTCTTTGCTCTGTATGACAACAGTGAACACGTAATGAAAAGAATGTGGCTCTCTTCAGCGGAATTATTTTTATTATCCAGATGATTGGATAGTTAAGGCTTAGTAATGTTCGGTCATTCACTGATTTGTGACATCGGTAGGATGGCACCTTGGAGGGAAAATGAAGAACAGCTTTATCAGAGAAGCTGACATTAAAAATGTTTGAGCAAGCTGCGAATGATAATATTTTATATATCAAGGATCAATGAAGTAGCATATAATCTATAGGAAGGGAATCAAATTGGTGGGATTTTTGAATAATCGCTTAGACAAAGGTCATGATACCTTTAGAAAACATGCTGTATTCAATAGTTTTTAGTAGAAAGATCCATGTTTATAAACCAGCATTTGGCCAAAAATAAAACTGTTAGGGAACTGTAAGTTCTGGAGAGTTCTACAAGGTTGCTCTAAGAATCACCTTCTCAGCAGTTGGGCCCAGCTGCACAGGAACAGAGGTTATTTCATCTTCCATAGGATCATGAGCTGTTTCTTGGCTGATGAATGTATTTAATCAGAAAACTAAAAGCAGAAGTCTCTTTTTTGGGGAAAACAGTTGTGGAATTCTTACTTCATTATGAATGTATCTAAAAAACAAACACCAAATAATTGAATTTCTAGGCATTGAGCTCATTAAACAAACTGACTTGCAGAAGGGTCCGACGTGCCAAATGATGATTCTGCCGGAGAGAGGATTTAAAGGTGGTGGGAGTTCTTCCACCTCAACTCCTGCATAACGCCATCTATCCATCCCAAACCTGGATATCCCACACATGTGTATATATATATTTCATATGTATAGTTGAATGGCAGTATTCAGGCTTCAACATACAGTTTGATCCTGGATATGCTTGGTCTTTGCCTTCAGAAAAAAAAATTATAAATAACCTCAGCTGGGATGAGGAGTGACAAAAGTCTCAAAATAATTTGTGGCTGTGGATTTTTTTTTTTAACTGCTAGTAGTGAAATACTGGAAAAGCTTCATTTCTGAAGATGAATTTTATTTTTAAAAAATACACGCGCACTCAAAACATTTAGCTTTGGTCACAAATGGACAGATTTCTGAAACCAAAGGCAACTAAGTTGCTGTTGTAGCTCTTGCTGGATTTTGAGCCTAGGTCCTACTGTCTGCCAGTCTCTATGTGAGTTGTACGCGCCCCCAGTGCTACATACGCAGATAAGCGTAAGTGTGTATGCTTGTTTTAAACAAACACAACGTACTTATGTACATAATTGACACATATTTATATCACACATATCTAGTTTTATTACTATAGATTATTCAAATTGGTGGTTAACATGAAATGTCACCTTTTAACAGACTGTTTTTAAAATTAAAAATGTATATGTACAGTTTTGAAATTTTTTTTTAAAAAGGGGAAAAAAGACTGTTAAGAGAAGGCTATTTGATGACATATAACACTTGAATATTTTATGCCTCATTCTGTTTATCAGTTCTAGAGATCTGTATAAATGCATTTTAGAACTGATAGACAGCAACTTGAATTTATCTTTGATAAAAATACATGCCACTGTACATTCAGATATTATTTAAATTTGCAAACACACTGTTCTATATGTAAGGTACTGTATGTAAAACTCTTTATTAAAACTATTCCACATATCCTAAAATTTCAGCTTGCCTTTTTGCGGCCTTATGTTTTGATGTAAAGATTAAAAGAATGTACAAAACAGTCAGAAATTTTTATTGCCTTTGAGATTCTTCAACTTGACAGATGTGCCAAAGATCAACATACATAGAGTCCTGTATACTTGTGATGCATATACTTTGTCAAAGAGCTTACTGATAATTTAAAAGCTTTAGCAGAGATCACATCGAAGGATAGTTGCTTAAATTTGCATATTAAACTAAAAAAATCGTGCCTGTATTCCGTGTGTGGAGTAAATTTGCTGATGTCTGTGTTTCAAAATGGTAATATATCTTTGATTTGTGTTTTAAACTAATGGCTCTAATGTTTTCCCTGTCATGGCTAAGCTCTGGACATTGAATTCATATGTTCATTTTTTCAGAAATGGAGCAAATAGTGTCCTTAGCCTGTGAGTAGTGATGTTGCCTAGATTCTTGTCACATACGCAGAAGACCTTTGCACCCGGTAGTACTCATCTTCCTAGTTGTGACAAACATGGTTGAAGTAATGCACATTTGTTCTTAATCAAGCATCCCTTAATCAAAAGCCTGAAGTGCTCCAAAATCTGAAACTTTTTGAGGGCTGACAGTATGCCACAAGTGGAAGATTCCACCCTTGACCTCATATGGCAGGGTCTTAGTCAAAATGCAGGCTCACTTGAAATAACTTTGTAAAATTACCTTCACACTATGTGTTTAAGGTGTCTATGAACTATAAGTGAAAATCATGTTTAAGGTTTAATTTCATGTTGAAGATGTGTCATCATATAATGCACAGATTCTGAAATCAAAACAAAAAAGATCAAGATCCAAAACATTTCTGTTCCCAAGTATTTCTATGAAGGAATAGTTAATCTATCTTAAAATTAGATCACTTTGTTAGCAGCTGGCAAATTGGACATTCCATTAATAATTAGGTTAAATTTTAGTCTGCTTGTATGTATATGAATTGGAAATCTGAGTTTTAAGTTTAGATCTTTAAAGTCATGTCATTTATATGCACATATCCATATGTACAAATAAATTGTTGTTACATGCTATCGAGTTGGTATCCAACTCATAGCAACCCTATGTACAACAGGCAAAACTGTATAAATAGAGTAGATCAGTAATTGGTTGAAGCCATTTAGCAACTAGAGAGATGAGCCATTCCTTCTTTGAGAAAGTGAAATAGTGTTGGAGAAGCAAATCTACTATGAGAAATATCAGATGAGATTTTGTTTTTCCTTTTAGTCTTAAAAGATTGCTCTGTTTAATTATAAAGCAATAAACTAGGGAGATGTTTCTTAAAAAGATGATGTTTTATTGGCAATCCAGACAGAATAGAATGAGCTTGAGTGGGAAGGGAATCCCTTAGTATGTCACTGAAAAATAGAATTTGTGCCTCCTCATACTTGTTTGCAGGTCTGCTGACTTATTTTCGTCCTTTAAAACCCTTGTACATTTTCCTTAAAGGAACTTGGTTATTCTTATAATTTCAGGTAGAGCCCCTTTTCCTAACACTCATTTTAATTGACTTCCTCTCAAATGTTCACACTTCACCTGTTCAAAATAAAGGATATTTCTTCCTCTCCAATAAATGAATCTCCAGTCAATGTCACTGTCTCTGTTCATAACATCCTCCAAGTCCAGACTGGATGTGCAGAGTCATCCCCTTGTGTCCATTTCATCACCAGATGTGCTTCCTCCCAATAGACATTGCCATCTTCCTCCCCTGTCCCGCTGAGAGCCCACCATTTATCAGAAAATAATGCCATGGATGTATGAGGCGTTACTGCTGGCTACTGGTATTCTTTGTCTTCGCTTTTTTGTTGTTTAAGCCTTCAAAATTGTCACTGCCAGACTTGTTGTTGTTGTTAGGTGCCGTCGAGTTGGTATCCGACTCATAGCGACCCTCTGTACAACAGGGGAAACACTATTGTCAGTGCTTCTCTGCTGTTCATAGGGTTTTCAATGGCAGACTGATTTTTGGGAGGGGGTTGCCAGGTCCTTCTCCCAAGCCTACAGCTTCTGGTGTTCCCAGGCGGTCTCCCATCCAGGTACTAACCAGGCCCGACCCTGCTTAGCTTCTGAGATCTGACGGGATCGGATTCCACAGGGCTACGGCTGCAGGCTCACTGCCAGACTAGGAATTAGCAATTCATACCTGCTCTTTGCCAGACATCATATGAATTACCTACAGTATCTCATTCAGTCCTTTCAAAAAATAGGTTAAAAACAATCATGTTCGAAATGAGGATGCTGAAGTGTAGAGACACTTAGAAACTTGTCCTGGATAAACCTTGGGTGGCAGGTTGGGGACTCAAACCCTGTACTAGTCAAGTAGCACGTGTGCTTCAACTGTCCTTACTGTTTGAATTTTCTTCTGTGAAACCTCCCGTGACTCCCTGTTGCAAAGCACCTTTGGTCTCTGCAGTCTGGATGGTGTCCAGTTCACCTAGCCAAATGAATGCTCAAATTCATGTACTCAGAGCCTCACTGTTAGGACTACGCTTATGTCCGTCTCTTGCCTCCGTATTCCTTGTTATGGAAAACTTCCCTTGTTTGTATCTCTGTAAACCCAGACAGTCTGGCCTTCAGTTTATCTTCCTATGAGAAGCAATCCATTGTTGACGGCTTCTGCTGGTGTCCTGCACTGCACCAAGCTATGAAGGAACTACATCAGTGAATAATAATTTGGTGTAGTGGAATAGGCATGAACTTTGCAATCGGCCCTTAGATTTCTACTCTGGGAGTTTACTAGCAGTGTGATCTCTGAGCCTTGGTCTCCCTGTCTGTGAAATGAGAATAATACCTAACTTAGAACCATGTTTTCAGAATTCAAGCAAATAAAGTACCTAGAAACTCTTAATAAATGAATTGGAAATTCAGTGGCCATATTGAATGTCATCTGTGTGTCAGCCATTAAATTAAGAGGGTTAGGGTAGGTAAAGAATATAAGGTCAAGTCTACAGACTAATGGAAACATTTTTTGGTGAGGGAGTACAAGAAGCTAAGGAGGCCAAAGAAAGGAAGATAATTAGACTTGTAGCTGGAGGGGCTTGGGGGAAATAGATGATGTATGTTAGTTAAAATAGTGGTCTTTTAGTCTCTTGTCTCTTTAAAGGAATTTTGAGAAATTGCAATCCGTTCCTGCTGCCTGTTGTCTTTGGGGGCCCCCTTAAAGTAGAGCTAGAATAAGATTTGAGTGTACTTAGCTTATGAGGGAGATAATCCAAGGGTGTCGGTGACTGGGGAGGCCGAGGAGGAGGGGAGGAAAAGGCAAATGTAAATATCGCTACAGGCAATGGAGATCTGACTCTTGCACTTGAAGTTCATTGTAAATTTAAACAAAGGGTATGATTTCCAATTTGTAAATATTGACATTAAAATCTATCAATTACAACTTTTTACAGTGTGTATACAATTGAATTGGGCTGGGATTTAGCTCAGTTGGTAGAGCATTGAGCTGCAGTCTCTGAGGTCCCGGGTTCAATTCCCAGCACCAGAAAAATGGGAGAAGGACCTGGCAATCCACTCCCAAGGCAATCCTGAAACAGTCAGCCATTGAAAACCCTATAAGGGTCGCTATGAGTCAGATACCGACTCGACGGCACCTAACAACAACAACATACAATTGAATGTGAATACAGTTTTGCTACTCACAACATTTTAAACAGCACATGAACAAACTCTTAACATTTGGAAATCGTACATTTTTGTATTCTCATTTTTACCTTTCCACTTCACAACAGAATATTATGTTCTTTCATACTTACAGGCCTGTATCATCCTCATATTTTTGAGCATAAGAAAAAAGGATGGTACATTGAAACCTTAAACTGTATCTATAGGCTGCTTAACATGGATTCACAATAAAGTATACACTAATACCATTAAAAACAGAAATAGCAAAATCTACAATTATGGTTGCAAATTTCAGCCCTTAAATATTAACAGAATAAGCAGATAATCAGTAAGGGTATAGAAGACTTGAACAGAAAATGAGCACCTGGCTCCACTTGGTTTACATTTATAGAACATACAACCCAGCAATAAATTTTCAAGTGCACATAGAACATTCCAAAAGATAGATTATAGCCAAGTGTGGAGGTGCACAAATTGTAATCCCAGTCCTTGGGAAGCTGACGCAAGAGGATCACAAGTTCAAGGCCAGCCTATGCTACAGAGCAAAACAGTGTCAATAAGGAAGAAAGAAAGTGAGTTTATACTGGGCCTTACAATAAGTCTCAAATGAGAAGTAACTGAAGTTGTGCATAATGTGTTCTCTGACCACAAAAGAAGTAAACCAAAGCCCAGTAGGAGAAAGGTATCTAGAAAAGTCCTCAAATGTTTGGAAATTAAACATCTAAAAAGCCCATAGGCCAAGAAAAAATCATAAGTAAAATTATAAATTAAGTTGAATGAAAGTGAAAACGTTATAAAGTTTGTGAGCTATAACTCAGTGTTGGAAGGAAATTTGTAACTTTAAATGCTCATATTTAAAAGAAGAAAGGTGCAAAATCACTGATATGATATTCCACGTAAAGAAACTAGAAGAAAAAGAGAAAAACAAATGAAGAATAGGAAGGAAATAAGGATATGTGCTGAAACCAATTCAATACTAAATACATGAGTAATAGGGAATTAAACCAAAAAGATAGTTCTTTGAATGGAATGATAAGGTTGATAAACTCATAGGTTGATAAGCTTGATAAACTCGTAGGTTGAATGACCAAAAGATTAGAAGAGGGCCTATTATTGTGTATTCAGATAATTTTTAAAAGGGAATTTAGAACAACTACATTCAATAAATTTGAGGCTTAGATGAATGGAAAAATTCCTCAAAGGACTTATACAGGACTTAATTTATATTACCAAATAGGTAGATAAATCATATTTATAGTTTAATATCTTCCCTTAAAAATTCAGGCCTAGTCATGCTTCCTGGAGTATGTAATCCTAGTGACTCAGGAGCCTGAGGCAGGAGGAGTTCAGGTTCAAAGCCAGAGGTAGCCTGTACAACTTAGACCTTGTCTCTAAAAAAGGGAGCTGGGAGAGCAACTTAGTGTTCAAGCACTTGCCTAGCATGCACTGGGTTCAATTCTCCAGTGCTAAAATAAAGTCTCCAAGCCTAAATATGTGAATTCCAGCAAACATTTAAGGAAGAAGTAATTTCAATTTTGTGTAAGCACTGGCAGAAAGGTGAAGAAACATTTGCTGGGTTTTTTTGTTTGTTTTATTTTTTTTTTAGTTTATTTATTTATTTTTTTTTGAGATGAACATTGATCTCATAACCAAAACCAGAAAAAAAAAAAAAAAAAAAAAACCACAAGGAAAGAAAACTACAAATCAAGACATTTTTCTCCTGAACAGACAAAAAATCCTCAACAAAACATTAACAAACCTAATCCAGCAATATAGTTTAAGGATAATTTGTCAAGCTCAGGTTCAGTATTTCCCAGTAATATGAAGCTGGTTTAATATTCAGAAATTAGTATAATGTGTCATATGAAAAAAAGAGTAAGTTTTATATTCATCTCAAAAAGGATTTCAAAAATTTCAACATCCGTTAATGATTAACACTATCAGAAAACAAGAAATTGAAAGTAACTATTTGAAGGGCATCTACCAAGAAAGTGTAACAATATTGGTAAAAGGATATTTTCTTCCCTAAAACAAGGAATAAAGCAAGACTGTCCACTGTCATCACTTCTTTCCAACATTGTATAGGCTGTCCTCCCTGTGTAACGTGGCACTAGGGAATAAAGGAAGAAAAAGAAGTACAAGGCACAACAACTGGAAAGGAATTAAAATTATTTTCAGGTGAAATTTTATGTAGATGGAAAAGTCTATGAAGTGCTACCAGAACTAGTGTGTCTGTACGTTAACAAAGAGCAACTGGAAATTAGAAGTAAAAATCACTACTGTTTTAAATGGCATGAACGCTTAGGGATAATTTTTAAATGCCTTATTGTTGTTGTTGTTAGGTGCTGTCGAGTCGGTATCCGACTCATAGCGACCCTCTGTACAACAGGGGAAACACTATTGTCAGTGCTTCTCTGCTGTTCATAGGGTTTTCAATGGCAGATTGCTTTTTGGGAGGGGGTTTCCAGGTCCTTCTCCCAGCCTACAGCTTCTGGTGTTCCCAAGCGATCTCCCATCCCGGTACTAACCAGGCCCGACCCTGCTTAGCTTCCAAGATCTGACGGGATTGGATACCACAGGGCTATAGCTGCAGGCTTTTAAATGCCTAAGACACACAAAATAACAAAAAAACAATGAGAATAAAGATGACATGAATAGAAATATATACAAAGATCACAGGATTGGAAAGCACAATGTTAATCAAATGTCAGTCCTAAAAATTGTCCTGTAGGTATAATGCAGTTTTAATAACCCAGACCTGCAGCGGTAGCCCTGTGGTATCTGATCCCATTAGATCTTGGAAGCTAAGCAGGGTCAGGCCTGGTTAGTACCTGGATGGGAGACCGCCTGAGAACACCAGAAGCTGTAGGCTTGGGAGAAGGACCTGGCAACCCCCTCCCAAAAATCAATCTGCCATTGAAAACCCTATGAACAGCAGAGAAACACTGACAATAGTGTTTCCCCTGTTGTACAGAGGGTCACTATGAGCCGGATGCTGACTCGACGGCACCTAACAACAACAACAACCCAGAAGGCTTTGTTAAATACAAATTAGCGAATTGATTCTAAATTTATATGGAAAGGCAAAGGACCTATAATAGCCAATGACGTTTTGAGAAGAACAAAGTTGGAGGTCACACAATTCCTGATTTAGAGGCTCATTATAAAGCTAGACTTTGTTGTTGTTGTTGTTGTTGTTAGGTGCTGTCAAGTCGGTATCCGACTCATAGCGACCCTCATAGGGTTTTCAATGGCTGACTGTTTCAGGATTTCCTTGGGAGTGGGTTGCCAGGTCCTTCTCCTATTTTTGCGGTGCTGGGAATTGAACTTGGGGCCTCAGAGACTGCAGCGCAGCACTCTACCAACTGAGCTAAATCCCAGCCCAAAGCTACATTAGGGGATAGAATATAGAATAGGCATACAAAATTGAGATACCTATCACTGGTATATGAGGCTGAGATTTAGCCCAGTTGATAGAGCAACGCTCTGAAGTCTCTGAGGTCCTGAATTTGATTCCTAGCACGGCAATAATGGGAGAAGGATGTGGCAATACACTCCCGAGGCAATCCTGAAACAGCCATTGAACACCCTGTGAGGGTCGCTGTGAGTTGGACACAACTTGACAGCACCTAACAACAACAAGGGCTAGGATTTAGCTCAGTTGGTAGAGTGCTGCTCTGTAGTCTCTGAGGTCCCGAGTTCAATTCCCAGCACCACAAAAATGGGAGAAGGACCTGACAGTCCATTCCCAAAGCAATCTCGAAACAATGAGCCGTTGAAAACCCTATGAGGGTCACTATGAGCCGGATTCGACTCGACAGCACCTAACAACAACAACAACAACAACAACAACAACAACAACAACACCAGTGGTACATAACAGCATCCAGAAACACACCTAAAAAAAAATAAAACACACTCTAAATTGGTGAATTGAGAGTTCCTATTGTTCCACATTTTCCACATCTTTGGTGGTATCAGTATTTGGGATTTTAGCCATTTAGGTGTGCAGTGGTATCTTATTGCTTAAGTTTGCATGTGGAGATCCAGTTGGTCCAGTACTACTTGTTGGAAAGGCTGTTTTCCCTTTGAATGATACTAGTGCTTTTGTCGAAAATCAAGTAACCCTAATTATGTGGGTTTATTTCTGCACCCTATTCTTTTCCTGATGATTTGTACATTATTCTCATGCCAGTATCAAACTGTCTTTACTATTGTACATTTATGGTAGTTTCAAATAAGGAACTAGATTTATTTTATGATCTTTCTTAAAACTGTTTTTCACCAATTCTAGGTTTTTTGCAATTCTGTAAAATATTTAGGATCAGATTTGTCAACTTCTTTTAAAGCCTAGGATTTTTAACCAGAATAGTATAAAACCTATAGGTCAATTGCTATCCCAACAATATTGAATAATCTCCTGATCAGTGAGCATGGTATGTATATTACTCCACTTGTTTAGGATTTATGCATTTTTCTTGGCATCTTTTTGCACTTTTCAGCATTCAGATTTTGTACTTTGTTAAAATTATTTCTGAGTATTTCATTATTGACTATTATAAATGGAATTGCTTTTTAAATTTCACTTTCAGGTATTTTATTACTAGAGAAGAGAAAATTGAGATCTTTATGTCTTGAATACTGTGACATTGCTAAAATTGCCTATTAGTCACAGAATTCCTGTGTACCAAGATTTATACACAATATTATGTGTTCTGTGAATAAATCTGCTTTATTTCTTGCTAATGTATATGTCTTTTATTACTTTTCACTGTTTATTGCACAGGTGGGAATACCCAGTTCAATGTGGATAAAAATGGGGAGAGTAGACACCCTTGAATTGTTCCCTCA
>VMDO01014639.1:0-53869 GCA_007922755.1 Pedetes capensis | reverse complement strand
TTTTTTTTTTTTTTTTTCACTTTTTTGAGACAGGTTCTCACCAAGTTACTCGGACTGCCTCTGGTCTCAAACTTGCGATCCTCCCGCCTCTGCCTCCCAAATTGCTGGGATTAAAGGCGTGTGCCACCACGCCCTGCTCATTCATCATTTCTTCATCTCATTTTGGCTAGAGAATTCACTAGTATGACATTTATGTTTTAAAGTGTATTGAGACTTAATTTGTGGCCTGTCATTTATTCTATCCTAGAAAATGTCCTGTGTGTACCTAAGAGGCATATGTATGCTGTGTTGTTGAGTAGAATGTTCTATGAATTTTTACTAGGTCTAGTTTATTGCATTCAGAAGTCTGTTTCCTTATCTTCTGCCTAGTTTGTTCTGTCCATTTTTGAGTGTGTAGTATTGAACACTTTTTATTATTATAGAATTATGTTAATCCCTTCAGTTCTTTCAGTTTTTGCTTCATATCTTTTAATGGTCTGATATTAGGTATGTAAATGTTTATAATCATAACATATTCTTACTACTATATTGAACCATTTTACTAATATCTTTTGTTTCTTGTAGCCTCTCTCTCTTTTTTTTTTTGGTGGTACTGGGAGTTGAACCCAGGGCCTTGCACTTGCGTGCTCTGCAAGTGCTAGACCACTGAGCTGCACTCTCTGCCCATTTTTTAACTTTTTTTTTTGGACAGAGTCTCACTAAGTTATGCAGACTGCCTTTGGTCTCGAACTTGTGATCCTCCTGCCTCTGCCTCCTGAGCCGCTGGGATTATAGGCGTGAGCCACCATGCCCAGCTCTTGTAGCCTTTTTTGATTTAAAGTTTATTTTATCTGGTATTCATATATTTAACAACCCTGCTCTCTTGGTTGCTATTTGTATATGCTATCTTTTCTTTCATTTCACTTTCAATTTTTTTGTGTTTTTCTATCTAGGGAGATTTTCTTATACACAGCATGTAGTTGATCAGGTCTTTTATACCTTCCTCTAATCTGTGTCATTTCATATGAGACTTTAGTCCATTTATATTTACTTGTGAGGAAGGACTTACTTCATTTTACTGTTTTCTACATACTTTATAGCTCTTTTTTCCTTCATCTCATGTATTGCTGTCTTTTGTGGTTAGTTGATGTTTTTTGTAATGAAATGTGTAATTCCTTTCTCATTTCTTTTTGCATATATTCTTTATTTTCTCTGTGGTTAAAAGGGGATTACATTTAATATCCTAAAGCTAAAACCCCGACTTGAGCTGCATGCCATCGTGTACACCTTAATCACAGCAACTTGTGCGAGGCGCTGGGCTCAACCTCCAACTAGTACTAACCCCCCCCCAAAAAAAAAAGGCCTAACTTGGTCTTCTACCAGTATAACTTCACTAGCTTAAGAGCTTAAGACTTCTGGTCCTTTAGAGCTCCAGCCCCACCCATTTCCATTATTGTTGTCATAAAATTACATCCTTACACATTGTATGCCCAAAGAAATCAGATAATAATCCTTTTAAATGCATTAGTCCCAGCTGTGTGTGGTGGCATACACCTATAGTGCCAGGTACTTGGGAGGCTGAGCAGAAGGATCACTTGAGCCCAAGAGTTTGAGGCCAGCCTGGGCAACGTAGCAAGACTTTGTCTCCAAAAAACCCTCACATACTTAAATTATGTAGAAAACAGAATGGAGTTTCAATTCAAAACAATCATATATTCTAGTATTTAGACTAAAACTATAATTGAGCTTTTTAAATGTCTTGGTTCTTATATCATGTAGAAAACAAGAAAATGTTAGAAACCATTTATATTATATTGTTATAATAGTAGTTATTATAATTGCCTGTTTATTTACCTTTATTGAGATCTTTAGTACTTTATGTGGTTTTGAGTTACTATCTAGTATCCTTTTGTTTTATCCTGCAGGATTTCCTTGAGTATTTTTGCATGGCAAGCGTAGTGGAATGTCTTAATTTCTCTTTTTATTTTATTTTTGTTGTTGGTGGTGGTGTTTGCTTTTTGAGAGATATGGTCTCCCTTTGTACCCCAGGCTGACCTAGAACTTGTGATTTTCCTGCTTTAGCTTCCAGAATGCTGGGATTATAGGTATGTACCAGTAAACCCATTTTTTTCTCAGTTTTGAAGGACAGTTTTACTGGATATAGGATTCTTGGCTGACAGTTTGTTAGCACTTTGAATATTTCATCTCACTATATTCTAACTTCTAAAATTTCTGATGAGAAATTTCCTTGTATCTATCTGAGGATTCCTTGAATCCTTGAATGTGCTGAGTCACTCTTCATTGCTTTCAAGATTCTCACTTTGGCTCTGAAAGTTTAATTTTGATGTGTCTTTGTGTGGGTTTTTTTGAGTATATCTTAGTTGGTGTTCATTGAACAACTTAATTATTTGTATCTTTCATAACATTTGGAAAGTTTTCATACTTTATTTCTTCAGATACTCTCTCTGGCCCTTTCTGTTTCCTCTTTCTGTTGTTGTTGTTGTTAGGTGCTGTCAAGTCGTGTATGACTCATAGTGACCCTTATAGGGTTTTCAATGGCTGATTGTTTCAGGATTGCCTCAGGAGTGGGTTGCCACGTCCTTCCCCCATTTTTGTGGTGATGGGAATCGAACCCAGGACCTCAAAGACTGCAGAGCAGCGCTCTACCAACTGAGCTAAATACCAGCCCCCCCTCTTTCTGAGCCTCCCCAGTGCAAATATTGGTCTAGTTGATGGTGTCCCATAGATCCTACTGCTAATTTTTCTTCATTTTTTTCTCTGTTCTTCAGACTTGATTATTTCTTTTGTCATATCTTAAATTCACTGATTCTTGTACCTGTCATTTCTGCTTTTGGATCCTTCTAGTGAATTCTTCATTTCAGTTATTGTACTTTTTGGTCCCAGAATTTTTTTGGTATCTTTTAGGTTCTTTTTTTTTTTTTTTTTAATCTTTTTATCAATATTTGTATTGATACTGATCCTTATTAATATCCAGTGTGGTAACTCTGGAAATCAGATTCTTCCCTTTCCCAGGGTTATGTGTTTTTTATTAGGTTTGTGTTTTTTGGTTTTCCTTAATTCTTGCGGTCTGTCTCTTTCAGGAGCACTTCCAAGGTGTAAAGTTAAGGTCTTCTCAGGTCTTTTCTGAACCTGTGCCTTTTCCCTGGGCATGTGTTCTCCCTTTCAAAATTTTTTCTCATTTATGTGGTTTTCTTTTGATTGTCTTAATCTGTATTTGGTTCTTAAAAGAGGAAAAAGACAAAAATGAAGGGAGAGAGAAGAGGGAGCACTGGTCCTTTTGATGCCTAGAATTCATTTCAACTAGAGAAGTAGGGGACAGGCATTTGTAACAGTGAGGGAGAGTGCAACAACATTGACCACCAACCTCTTCAAGAGATTAAGAGCACAGATCCCAGATATTTAGCACAGTTTCCTCCCAGTCTCTTTCCTACCTGGCTCTGCCAAGCTGTGAGCAGATTGCTACAAGAGCATGTGCCTACCATGGGCCTTGTGGTAGTGGTTAGAGCACTACTGCTAGGCTAAGGGCTAAAATTCATTAAAATTCATTACCATTTGATGCCTGCCCTGGAGATTTTAAGCTTTCAGTAGACTCCAGAGTTTCTAAATAGCTATATCATATAGATTCAGTTAGTATAGTTGTATAGGTGGGTTGATTATTGTTGGTCATCCTACCATCTTTCTAGACTCCTTCCCAAAGTTTTTTTTTATAGTTATTTATGAAGTACAAAGTGGTTTCTGGTTGTTTTTTATTTTAAAATATTAAGAAATAAAGTCATAAAATTTTTCAGTTTGAAAAAGTGTACATTGTTCTTTTTTTAGTGTGCTGGAATTGATGTTCGTCTGTGCGATGTTGGTGAGGCCATCCAGGAAGTTATGGAATCTTATGAAGTGGAAATAGATGGGAAGACATATCAAGGTATGGTCCTTTAAACTTTTTTATTTTGAAATTAATTTCACAAGCTACTATTAATTGCTTTCTTTGGGTTAGATGCTCAGTGCATGATAGACGTACTGTGGTCACTACCTGGGAACTGATATAAGCTATTCTGGTAGCTTATAAGACATCTGGGAAATTATCCTAAGGTAGCTGTATTAGTCAGCTGTTGCATCACTGTGGCAGAAAAACCAACTGAAGCAAACTTACAGAAGAAAATATTTATTAGGGGCTCAACATTAGTGGATCAGTCCATAGTGGTAGCAGGGCAGGGGTGATAGCCGCAGGCAGCAGAGCCCATGGCAAAGAACTTCACATTTTTGTAGTCAGGAAGCCAAGAGCTATAGGAAGTGTGGATCCGGGTAAAATTTTCTTCTTTTTTTTTTTTTTTTTTTTTTTGGTGGTACTGGGGGTTGAACCCAGGGCCTCGCACCTGCAATGCTCTGCTGCAAGTGCTGGACCACTGAGCTGCACCCCCAGCCCATTTTTTTACTTTTTGAGACAGAGTCTCGCTAAGTTACGGAGACTGCCTCTGGTCTCGAACTTGCGGTCCTCCTGCCTCCGCCTCCCCAGCTGCTGGGATTACAGGCGTGCGCCACCGAGCCTGGTTTATCTGGGTAAAATTTTCCAAAGCCCTGTCCCTAGTGTGTCATATCCACTAAGCTAGATCCTGCCTCCTAAAGTTCTATAACCTCCCAAATAGCACCATCAGCTGGGCATCAAGTGTTAAGACACATGACCTGTGTTGTTGTTGTTGTTGTTAGGTGCCATTGAGTCGGTATCAGACTCATAGCGACCCTCATAGGGTTTTCAATGGCAGATTGTTTCGGGATTGCCTTGGGAGTGGATTGCCAGGTCCTTCTCCCATTTTTGTGGTGCTGGGAATTGAACTCGGGACCTTAGAGACTGCAGTGCAGCACTCTACCAACTGAGCTAAATCCCAGCCCACATGACCTGTAGAGGACATTTAAAATTCAAACCATAACACTGCCCATGGAACCCAAAGGTCATGGTCATCTCACAATCCAAAATGTATTCATTCAAACTTTAGGAGTCCCCAAAGTCTTAACAGTCTCAACTATGTTTAAAAGTCCAAGTCCAAAGTCTCCACTGAGACCCAAGGCAAACTTAGCTGTGAGCCCTTGCAAGACAAAAAACAGGTTACATACTTTCAACAAACATTTGCTGTAGGCAAATGCTCAATTGAGTTCTCATTTTCCTCTGAAATTCTGTGAGCCCCTTCCACATTTCTACTGGCTATAGTGTTTGGTCTTCTGAACTCTCACCAGAACTGTCCCTCAAGCTCTGCGTACAGCATTCCAGGGTTTTTCTTACCCACATCTTCCCACAGATAAGTTTCAAGAGCCTAAGAAACACAGGTTACTGCACAGCGGTGACCCCACTCTCTGATACAATTTTCTATATTTGTTAGCTGTGGCAGAGAAACTGACTGAACCAAACTTATAGGAGGAAACATTTATTGGAGGCTTACATAAGATCATAATGGTAGATGTGGTGACAGCAGATGGCAGGGCCCAAGTCAGATGACCTTGCAGCGTAGCAGATTAGAAGCAGAGAGCAACCAGACCCAAGGGTCCAGATGAAAACCTCTTGAGGCCTGCTCCCATTGATTTCACTTCTGCAAAGCTAGATTCTGCCTCCCAAAGTTTCCATAGCCTCCACAAAGAATTTCACCACCTGGGAACCAAACATTCAAACACATGACCTTTGCGGAATATTTAGATACAAACCATAACAATGGCCAAAATTTGAATTAGATTTTCTGTGACTGGTCAAGTGAAACTCAGAACCCAAATGTCCTTTCCATTGATGATTCTTCAACTTTTTATTCCTTTTGAGTGACATTCAGAATTTGGAAAAGCAATTTCTTCCTTGTGTGTTTCTTCAGTTCTCAAGTCCCTTTCCATCCTAGTCTTTTCCAACCACTGTCATGGGTGGTATCCCTGAGTCCCCTATGGTTTCTGGTGGTCTGTATTCCTCTACCAGTCCAACCCTCCTCCAACTCCCAGGTCTGTCTCACCATGCCTCTGTTACAATCCTTCTTGATATTTATAATCCTGTAATATGTAATCCTCTCTGTAATCCTGTTCTAATAACTTTCTTACAGAATATCTTCTGTGTTTCCTTGAACTGAATCTTGTTTCTCCTTTATAGTCCTTTGACTATCGTCTTGCTGCCTTGCCCTTACTTACTAAATTTACATCATTTAGTGCTCTTTGCAATGTCTTATTGCCAGTTATAGACCACTATGCTTCCACCAAGTATAGAAGTGGTTCTTCCTCAGAGACATGACAGTGCCTGTTCTTTTTGCTCTCATTTCACAAGTTCTTTTATCCCCTTAACTTTGAACTTGGCACCATCTTAACTTGTAATGCCTTCCTGGGTGACTTCATTATCTACATGAGCATTACAGTTAATACCTGGGCATTACCAATCACTCAGCCAATTCAGTGACTCTCATCTACACAACAAAAATGAAATTTATCACTAGTCTTAACTAGTCTTACAATCTTAGGCAACTGCTAGTCTTTTTCTCTCCAACTCTTTCATTTCCTTAGCTTATGTACTTCTTAGTAACCCACACACACACCCTTTTTTCTTTTTTTGGCAGTATTAGGAGATTGAACCCAGGGCCTTACACATACTAGGCAAGTGCTCTTCCACTGAACTGTATCCTCATCCCCTTTTTTACTTTTGTATTTTGAGACATGATCTTGCTAAATTATACAGGGTGCCTCTGGCCTTGAACTTGGAATCCTCCTGCCTCAGCCTCTTGAGTTGCTGGGAATACAGGCATGTGCCATGGCATCTGGCTACCTTTCCTTTTGTACATCAGGGTACTCTTTTGGGACCTGGTGATGTAGTTTGATGGTAGATGGTAGAACATGTGCTTAGAATGCATGAGACTCTGGGTTCCATCCTTATGTACACAAAAGATACTCTTGATTTCCTCATTATGTACCCTCTTTGTTGCATTTCCTTTCTCCTGGCTTGGCCCTGTGTCAGCATTAATTCTTTTTTCTCATCTGTACCCTGAACTTTATTGCTTTGATTTTTCAGATATTCTTCTTTTGTGGGTCTCTAGTCCTATGAACATTGATGCAAGCCAGAATATGCTATGGCTGCTCACACTTAGGCAGTATTTTGGAATAATGAAGAAAACATTCTTTGGGGTCACACAGGTCTAACTTTGACCTTATATAAGTCCTATAACCTCTAAGTACCAAAGTTTCTTTGACTGTAATAGAAGTAATGATGTGCTTGGTTTGTTTTTGAGAAATGTAAATTACGTGATGCTGCTTGGAACTTGTTAAGTATTTAACAAATATTTGTTCTTTCTCCTGTCTCTCCCTCAGTTCTGGGATTGGTGCTACAGATGTAAGGCTTAGTCAAGTTCCTCTCAAATCTTCTGATTTCTTATTGCAGGAAGTTAGTTACTTATTGAGAAAAATGGCCAAGTAGGACTAACATCCCTTAATTTTTGCAATATTGCTAAAAGAAAATGCTTTCTTCTCTTTTGTTACATTTTATCACTGTTCTTTGAAGAAGGATTCTCTTTTATTCAACATTTATCCTTCTACCTCCTTTGAAATATATCTCCTTATTACCCCTTTCTCCTGCTTTTTCAGCCTTTCCCCAGTAGCTCAACTGAACACGTATGTGGAAGAGATGAAAGTCATAGCACTAGATTAACTTGTATGGTTTATGTCCTTTGTTTTTGGCTTTTATTTATTATTGTGAAATTCTTTAAATTTTTCATATGAAAAGTCATGGGTTTAAGTTAGCTTATGTCTTTTAGTAGCAGTGAACTTAGTTTTACCAGTTTACTTTTCTGTGAAAACTATTGTTTGTCCAGTTTTTTTGCGATTGGCTGCTTCTGTTAACACATCAGACTTAGTAACATGGACTTTTCAAATGTATACTCTGGAGGAAATTGAGATTGAGAGATTAAATGCCAGGTTATTTTTAGGAATTTTTGGGGCTGTAAGATGGGCCTTCTGATTTCTAGGTTTGTTGCTACAGATAGCATCTATCTTGTTCTTTCCAAACTCATGGCTTTTATTCAACTTCAGCATCACACCAGTGTCTTGAAAACTATTTCTTGACTGAGTTCTCTGAGAATTTGCTGAATTTCTTATAAATGGTAGTATCGGCCAATACATGAGGTGTGAACAAAAAACACAGTGTGTTTAAATTTTAAAAATTTAATCCAGTAAAAGATATATTGCCATTAGTCTCTTTAAAAATACTCTTCCCAGCTTCAAACACACTTGTCCCATCATTCTTGCCAGTTTCTGAAGCAGTTCTAGAAGTCTTCTTTCATGTGTGTCTTAAGTTTCATCCTCTATCATGGCACTGCTCTGTGTCACACCTCACTTCTGGTATAGCAATTTTGGTCAAACAAAAACAACACATCCACCTTATTCACTGGATCTGGCACCATGTGACTTGTAGCTCTTCCCTAAAGTCAAAATGACCATGAATGTTAAATGTTTTGAATTGATTCAGGATATTGAGGCATCCACGACAGCACATCTAAAGACACTCACTAGAGAGGACTTCAAGAACTGCCTCAGAAAGTGTCATGAATGATGGGATAAACATGTTTTTTAAGTCAGGTGGAGTATTTTGAGGGGAATTATTGGCAGTATGTTTTTAAATGCAGTAACTATCAATTTAAACATTTACCATATTGTTAAATCACACTTTATGCATTAGTGTCATCTGTTTTTTCTTTTGTTGTCTTCTAGTTCTATAGCTCTCTTGGCATGTAGTCTGCCTTTCAAAGTATAGTAGGTGACAGTTTGACTTAATGTTTAGTTACTGCACTTGTTTTCAGCCTCCAATGTTGGAATCCTTAATATCTGTCTTCCTTTTTCCATTTAGCTAATATAGTATTTTAAATTCTATTATTTCAGCATTCTTCTTTGGATACCTGCTACTGTTTTGATAAGGGTTCTTGCTTGGAATGTGACAGAATTCATTTTTACTAGTTTAAGCAGAAAATACGTAGAGAAATAAAATACTGAGAAGAAGAAATGGACTCTTGGCTAAGCTTTCAAGAGCAACTTCAAAAACATGGCAGGACTGGGCCATTTAAGGAAGGCCTTTATCTCCCTTGATCAGGAAGGTGTAGAATTAGTCACTTTTGTAGCTGTTGGCTCCAAAAGTAGTCTACCTCTGTCATAACATGAATAAGTAAAAAAGAGATATCCCTGTAACCTGTTCCCTTCTGTGTAACTAGTTACATATTAGGATGGTATAGCAATAAAGCTTTATAAGATAAAGGGGTTTTTGTTTGTTTACTTTTGTTTTTGTAACAGGGTCTCACTATGTAGCCTGAGCTGGTGTGGAACTTTGTAGTCCAGGCGGTTTTGAACTTGCAGTCCTCCTGTCAGTCTCCCAAGTGGTAGGATTACAGGCATGTGCCACCATGCCCAGCAATAAGAGTGGTTTGATTGGCTTGCTGCATTAGTGTGCCGGGTCTTGGAGTAATGCTGTCTAAATTTTAAAACAAATTTAGCTTAGTCATATAAGAAGGTTTTTTTTAAAAGATGACTTATTTTTCTGTGCCATCCTCCTAAATTTGTAATTTACTTCTCATTGTTTCATTTTTACAGTTTAATGAAAAAAATCTTGCTACCTAATTCTGCCCTAAAAGAAACGTCTTCATACTGAGGATTCTAGAACCATAGAACTAGAATTTCTAAATTCTTTTTTAAATTGTAGAGTATAATTAATACTGAAAATGGCCAAAGCGTAAAAACTCAACTTTTCAATTGCCAGAGTCAGGTAACCTTACTCCTTGAGAGAAGTATTACCAGTATTGTAGAAGGCCTTCAATCCTGTTGTCTTGGTATAAAGAACAGAAATTTCCTCTGGTGAAGGCCTTCTTGCTGTGTCATCTTACTGGTTTGACTCATAGAGACCCTATGTACAACAAAATGAAACACTCTCCGACACTGCCATGCGCAACACTATTTATTGTCAGTGCTTCTCTGCTTTTCATAGGGTTTTCAATGGCTGATTGTTTTGGGAGTGGCCTGCCAGGTCCTTCTCCCAAGACTGCA
Organism: Pedetes capensis; assembly: GCA_007922755.1. NCBI lineage: Eukaryota > Metazoa > Chordata > Mammalia > Rodentia > Pedetidae > Pedetes > Pedetes capensis. The sequence continues at coordinate 43,843 of VMDO01014639.1, read as the reverse complement.
GCATTAGGTATTCCCAGGCAGTCTCCCATCCAAGGACTAACCAAGCTAACCCTGCTTAGCTTCTCAGATCACATGGGATCGGTTGTCAGGGTGGAACGGCTACAAACTTGCAAGGGTCAGAGAATGAATATGAGCAAGTCAGTGTGCATGCAAAGTAGGCCTGAACTTATCCTTTTTAAGGAACCTACTCCTGTGATAATGGCATTGATTGTCAAGAAGTCAGTGCCTCCATGACCCAAATAACTCTCATTAGGTTCCACCTCCCAACACCACTGCTTAGGGTGTTGCACTGATTAGGGATCAAGTTTCAGACACATGAACTTTAGCGGACACATTCACACCATAGTACTCACCTACTCCTTTCCGATTGCAGCAGCCTTCCTCTAGTGAACCACTACCTTGAGTGCTGAAGTATTTACATTTGCTTCTCTTTATATCTTTACTAATTGTGCATTTCTAAACACCAGTTTAATTATGCTTGATTTTGTGTTTATGTATAGAATTGCAAAATATTTGTCTAATTGTGCCGCTTTTTGCTTATTTCAGTTCAGTGTTTATTATGGTTGTTACATGTGTCCCTCACCATTTTTTATTCAGTAGTGTTCTAGTGTGTAACTGTCCCATATGTCTGTTCTATCAGGTGATTGTTCTATCAGGACATTGAGATTGTTTAGACTTTTTTTAATGTTTGAAATGCTGAGGTACCCCAGCAAGGTGTTGCATGCCTGAAATCCCAGCAACTCGGGAAGTAGAGGCAGGAGGATTGCAAGTTCAAGGCCAGTAGGCAGCCTGTGTAATTTATGGAGACACTGTCTCAAGATAAAAAACAAAAGAGAGGCTGGGATGCAGCTCAGTGGTAGAGCACTTGCACAGTATGTGCTAAAACCTGGAGTCAATCCCCCAGAACCACCAAAAACAAAACAAAACCAAAAACCCTGATGTAATAATAAAATTTAAGCTTTTTAAAAACTCATTTTGACACAGTTGTGTCACTTTCACATTACCTTTTGTTCTATAACCACACAAATGTATATATTTCAAGTTTGTAATCATTGTGTACATGGCATTTTTAATTATGTACAGTAACTCCTTAGGTGATTCCCATTGTGTCCTCATTCTATAATTCTTTGTCTTCCATTCATCCTTAACTCCTTAAGTATTTAATCAATAACACTGCAACTATTTTTCACCTGCCTCTAGATTCCATTACATACTTAACTACCTTAGTGTGAGAGCATATCTTGTTTTTAAATAAATTCTTGAACTCTGTACCAAAAGGCTAAGAATCTGTTTGTCCTTTTAGAGACCGTGAATAACATTTATTTCGATATTTATTGTGATAGTGAAACCAATCCGTAATCTAAATGGACATTCAATTGGGCCATATAGAATACATGCTGGGAAAACAGTGCCCATTGTGAAAGGAGGGGAGGCAACAAGAATGGAGGTGAGTCATCAGCACTTGTTTGTTTGTTTATGCTGGGCTAGGGATTTAAACGCATGGCTTTGCACCTGCTAGGGAAATGTTCTATCATGGAGCCACAACCCTAGCCCATCACCTACACTGATGTGAAAAGCATTTGCATTTTCCCAAAAAAACTAAAGTTCATAAAGTATGAACAAAATTATTTTACCATTCATAGTCACCCTAGTAAAAATTGGGCCATATATATGCAGATTTTTGTCAGACCAGGGCTCAGCTGTGAAAGTTGAGAATGCGTAAGCATTACTCACCATTTAATGAATATTTGTGGAGCATCTTCTAGGTGTCAGTCTCTTTAGTAGGCACTGGAGGTATATTGTTTGGTTAGGTGCTATCAGGTCGGTGTCTGATTCATAGCAATCCTGCATACAACAGGTGAAACACTAATGTCAGTGCTTCTCTGCTATTCATGGGGTTTTCAAGGACTGATTGATTTTGGGGAGTGGATTGCTGGGTCCTTCTCCAAGCCTACAGCACCTGATATTCCCAGGTAGTCTCCCATCCAAGTACAAACCATGCCCAACCCTGCTTAGCTTCTGAGATCTGATGGGATCGGGACGCCACAGTGGTATGGCTACAGGCCACTGGTGTCATTGCAGTGAACAAAATTTTCCACCCATGTAAAGCCTACATTCTGGTAAGAGATGCCAAATAACCAAAAGGTGCAAAGGAGATAAGGCAGGGGAAGGTTGTTTAAGGACTGCTAGAGGATATTTCAAGACCAATGACCTTTTCATTGCAAATGCATTTTTTCAACATCATAAACGGAGACTATATACATGGACTTCACCAGATGGAACATACAGGAATCAAATTGACTACATATGTGCAAAGAGATGATGGAAAAGCTCTGTACAAAATGTCAAAACAAGACCAGGTGATGACCGTGGATCAGACCATCAACTTCTCAAATGCAAGTTCAAACTGAAGCTGAAGAAAATTAGAACAAGTATACGAGAGCCACGGTATGACCTTGAGTATATCCCACCTGAGTTCAGAGACCACCTCAAAAATAGGTTTAATGCATTAGACATAAGTGATAGGAGACCAGAAGAGCTGTGGCATGACATCAAAGATATCATTCAAGAAGGAAGCAAAAAGTTCTTAAAAAGACAAGGAAAAAAAAAGAAAAGACCAAATTACATGTCAAAAGAGACACTGGACCTTGCCCTCGAACATCTTGAGCAGCTAAAGCAAAAGGAAGACATGATGAAGTTAAGGAACTAAACAGAAGATTTCAGAAGGCAGCTGGAGAAGACAAAAACAAATATTATAATGACATGTCCAAGGAGCTGGAGGCAGAAAACCAAAAGGGAAGAACACGCTCTGTGTTTCTCAAGCTTAAGGAAGTGAAGAAAAAATTCAAGCCTCGAGTGGCAGTAGTGAAAGATTCTATAGGGAAAATACTAAATGATGCAGGAAACATCAAAAGAAGATGGGAAGAATACAGAGTCATTATACAAGAAAGAATTGGTAGATGACCAACCATTCCAAGAGGCTGCATATGAAGAGGAACCAATGGTGTTGAAGGACGAAGTGGAAGCTGCCTTGAAAGAACTGGTGAAACACAAGGCTCCAGGAATTGATGGGATACCAATAGAGATGTTTCAACAAACAGATGCAGCACTGGAGGTGTTAACATGTTTATGCCAAAAGATTTGGAAAACAGCTACTTGGCCAACTGACTAGAAGAGATCCATATTTGTGCCTATTCCCAAAAAAGGGGATCCAACTGAATGTGCAAACTATCAGACAATATCATTAATATTGCACACCAGCAAAATTCTACTAAAGATCATTCAGAAGCGACTGCAGCAGTATATAGACAGGGAATTACTGGAAAATCAAGCGGGATTCAGAAGAGGGCGGGGAACCAGGGACGGCATTGCTGATGTCAGGTGGATATTAGCTGAAAGCAGAGAATATCAGAAAGATGTCTACATCTGTGTTTTATTGACTATGCAAAAGCATTTGATTATGTGGTTCATAACAAATTATGGATAACACTTCAGAAAATGGGAATACCAGAACACCTGATTGTGCTCATGAGAAATCTGTACATGAACCAGGAGGCAGTTGTTTGAATAGAACAAGGAAACACTGAGTGGTTTAAAGTAGAGAAAGGTGTGCGTCGGGGCTGTATACTTTCACCCTATCTCTTCCATTTATACACTGAGCAAATAATCCGAGAAGCTGGACTTTATGAGGAAGAACGCGGCATCAGGATTGGAGGAAGACTCATTAACAACCTGCGTTATGCAGATGACACCACTCTGCTTGCTGAAAGTGAAGAGGATTTAAAACATTTACTGATGAAGATCAAAGATCATAGCCTTCAATATGGGTTACAACTAAACATCAACAAAACAAAAATCCTTATGACTGGGTCAGCACGCAACTTCACAATAAATGGAGAAAAGATTGAGGTTGTCCAAGATTTTGCTTTACTTGGCTCTATAATCAACACCCGTGGAAGCAGCAGTCAAGAAATCAAAAGACACATTGCTCTAGGAAAACCTGTGGCAAAAAAATCTCTTTAGAGCATTGAAAAGTAAAGATGTCACATTGAAGACGAAGGTGCGTCTGACTCATGCCATGGTATTTTCAGTTGCATCATATGATTCTGAAAGCTGGACATTGAACAAGGGAGACAGGAAAAGAATTGATGCTTTTGAATTATGGTGCTGGAGACATCTATTGAATATACCAGGGACTGCCAAAAGAACCAACAGATCTGTCCTAGAAGAAGCACAACCAGAGTGCTCCTTGGAAGCAAGAATGGCCAGACTGTATCTTACATATTTTGGACATGTTGTCAGGAGAGATCAATGCCTGGAGAAAGACATCATGTTTGGGAGAGTGGCAGGTCAAAGAAAAAAAGGAAAACCCTCCACCAGATGGATTGACACAGTGTCTGCAACAATGGGCTTAAACATAAATAAGGTCATTGGCCTGGCACAGAATCGGCAAGTGTTTCGATCTGCTGTACATAGGGTGGCTATGAGTCGGACTCAACTCGACGGCACCTAACAACAACAAGAGGATATTTCATGTTTGTTGCTGCTTACATTATGTGGAAAGTCAAAGATACTAATTGCAATTCTGAATTTTTCTTCTCTCCCCTTGACCCTTGGAAGGAAGGAGAAGTGTATGCTATTGAAACCTTTGGAAGTACCGGAAAAGGCGTCGTTCATGATGATATGGAGTGTTCGCATTACATGAAAAATTTTGATGTTGGACATGTGCCAATAAGGTGAGCGACTATTTCTTCCCGGTTAATACCACTTTAAAAAGTGACATACAAAGTAGTTTACTCATAAATGTATAGTTGTGTAGCCTAATAAGTTCTGTGGGTTTCTATATTACAGCAGAAAAATTATCCTGTTAAAAAATAGGCAAGTATTGAAGTCCAGTTTTTGATGATCATAATACTGTCAAATGATTGAAAGTTGGATTTACACCTCCTTTTATATGTGGTTTTTCTTGATGCATGAAAAGGAATTTCCACAAGAATTACATGAGTCTGTACTGGGTATTCCATGCACATGCATAGACACACAAACAGCTAACTAAGATGGTCTTCAGCTGGATTTTTTAATCAGCTGCCATCTATAATTAGAGATGGGCTATTACACATTCCAGCTTTTGATTACTGAAAGAGCAACAATAAAAGTTTTTAAACTTGTAATTACAAGTGAAGACACAGTTAAGGTTTGAATTTTCCAAAGTGGGAGAAATGAGTTAGTAATTCTTTTGTCAATTATTAATCTTGGATTTTCACTTCCTAGGCTTCCAAGAACAAAACACTTGTTAAATGTCATCAATGAAAACTTTGGCACCCTTGCCTTCTGCCGCAGATGGCTGGATCGCTTGGGAGAAAGTAAATACTTAATGGCTCTGAAGAATCTGTGTGACTTGGGCATTGTAGATCCATATCCACCATTATGTGACATTAAAGGATCATATACAGCGCAGTTTGAACATACCATACTGTTGCGTCCAACTTGTAAAGAAGTTGTCAGCAGAGGAGATGACTATTAAACTTAGTCCAAAGCCACCTCAACATCTTTATTTTCTAAGCTTTGTTGGAATACATTAAACCAGAGTTAATTTGCAACATGTTGTCTGTTTTAACAGTGGACCTGTGTAATATTTTTATCCATGTTTAAAGGAATCTGATCAAAGGCACACCGTCTAATGTAATTAACCAAGGAAAACGCTTTCAGGACTTTTGTTAACCGTTTCCCCCGTTCAAGAAAATGCTATAAAGCTCAAATTAGTTAGGAATGACTTATACATTTTGTTTTGAACACCTAAGAGATGCTTTTTGGATATTTATATTGCCATATTCTTATTTGAATGCTTTGAATGACTACATCCAGTTCTGCACCTATGCCCTCTGGTATTGCTTTTTAACCTTCCTGGAATCCATTTTCTAAAAAATAAAGACATTTTCAGATCTGAGAGCTACATTTCAATGTCTGTGGTTATAATTCTGAACAGGAAGTAGCTGAACAATGTAGGCCCCTTTTATCTGGACTGTAGAGTTATACATTTAGATTTTGTTGTGGCATAGTGGCTAAAACAAGATATCCACGTCATAAAGTGGGACAATCATCTTTTCAGAAATGAATATACAGCTTTAGGAATATTTTGCCTTTCATTATAGAATTATATTTAGTACTTGTCTGTCATTTTTCCCCCATCATTGGAAAGGTGTACTAATTGAAACATGATAGTACAAACATTGTGCCAACTTGAAAAACCTTGATTTAGTAAGAATCTCAATATTTCAATCCTTTATCAAATGGCAGTATTTATCAGGAAATGTATTCAGTTTACTAAAAAGAAAACAAAAGGGCATTAAAGCCACTAAAGCAAAGGGAACCGTCCCATGTTTGGATCTTGTTCCAGGTTAAATTGAAATTATGCTTTTTTATTTGTAAGTCAAATGTTCTAACACCCTGCCTTTTAACTGGTTTTTTATTTTTAACATGAATGGTTGTTCAGGAAGTGAGGTTACCGTTTTCCTTCTTGAAACAGCTAAAATGTGTTAATTTAAATGGAAGGATGCATAACAATTTGTTTCAACTGGGCCCCAATATTGATTTTTTAATTGCTTGAACTCTTAGTGTGATTTGTTAGGAATGTTCCAACATAATTTCAAAATTGTTATGTGCCAAGGTAAAGCCTTAATTTGTATATGCTTTAGCACAATGAGATCTTACTGCCTCTGGGATGCTGTTAAGTTTGTATTTTGTTTTACTTTTTAAGATAAACCTATGACTTATGTACTTAGATTGTTACATTGAAAGGCTGCTCTTTCAGCATTAGAACTATAAATGGATATAATCTTTTGGAGAAAACAATCTAGTTTCTAGCTACATGAGCTGTTTTTATGGTGCTAACATTCAGTAGCTACCTTTGAATAATTTCTCCATTTTATGTGATGCCTTCCTTGCAAGTGGCAGAGCTCACCAGTTCATGCTTGGACATATTGTAAGACTTGAGCCCTCTAGCTAGCTTCTTTGAGGTTTTTCTATCCATGTTTATATGTGATTTGGGGGAAAGTGCAAAGTAAGGAGCTTGATTTCTAAGCCCAGGATTTATAAAACTGACCCCTGAGTGAAAGTTTTGGAGCTCAGATCTGTTTAGTAGTGATCTCATAACTTCCAAGCTCCTTTCCAGAAAACAGTGGCATCATTATATCCCTGAACGGCTGGGAGGAGTATGATCTTATAAATAGGAAAGCTGTCACTTAAGAAAAAAACATGTATTGTTTTCCTACTAGCCATGTATCTCTTGAAATCATTTTGTTATGTTTACAGTAATGTACCTTATCGGTAACAGATTATTAGCCTGATGTTTAATAATAGTGCCTTTAGTAAATTATTTTACAACCAAAACATGTTGTTTTTTTGTTAGATCAATTGAGCAAAATGTAGAAGTCCATATTGAGATTTGAGATATTTAGTAAGAAATCAAAGTTTCTGTTCATCTTTTAGTTTTCTTGTTGTTGGTATTTTAAGACTTTTTTTAGATAGCTTTTAGATTCATAGCAAAACCTCATGGAACATACTATAGATTTCCCATATATACTCTCACTACCCTCAACACATACTCTTTCCATATGCGTTTTAAGGGATTAAAAAGCAAAAGACTTAAAGTCACTTTCCCATGTGTTTTAACGTTGCAATAAATATAAGCAACTATGTTGTTGTTGTTGTTGTTGTTGTTGTTAGGTGCCGTCGAGTCGGTATCCGACTCATAGCGACCCTCATAGGGTTTTCAGCGGCTGTTTCAGGATTGCCTTGGGAGTGGATTGCCAGGCCCTTCTCCCATATAAGCAACTATACCATTACAAAAACATAGCTTCAACTTGTTTCTTTTAAATGCATTAAAAATTAGGTGCTAAAATGTGTTGCCTTTAAAATAGTCCTTGAAATTAAAGGCTAGAGTCAGGTATCTTAACCATATAAATCTTTAATGAGGTAGTAAGTATATATCACAAGCTGAGGTAATAATTTGCATAGGTTTTCAGTAAATGAACATTTTTAAACCTAGCTGTATTTTTGGCACAAATGATTTGTCTATTCAGTGATAAATTCTCATTGCACTTCACTATCAGCTGTCCTTGATAATTTGCTTTCTGAAACTCAGAAGTTTGCTAATAAACATCCCTTTCAAGTTTATATTTACAGATGACCCCTAGTAGTGAATAGCATTCTGCAAGATATTATTTTCCATTAGAGTTCAAGTTTCAGATAAACCCACTTAAGAAAAAAGAGACAAATAGTATTCCATTGACTAAAACTGAGCTTAAGATCTTACATAGCTGATCTGTTGAGGTAGTGGAGTCTCCCCTTTCTAGGTTAGCAGCAGGAGGACTCCAAAGAGACCTAAAGAAGAAAGAAAAGTGTCTCCCACTGTACTTTTAATAAAAAGCAAGTTTAGATCATGTTTAGTGTTTTTGTTTTTTATAAATGCTAGGGTCTTGTGTTTAAGAGATTCCCAGTAGTCACATAATTCTAGCAAGAGTAAAAGAAATGCAGGCTTTATTTATTTAGAAAAATGAGATGCTAAGTCTACAGCCCAATTGCTAATTTTGAACAATTCTCTGTCCTGTGCAGTTTTTTCCCTTCAAGATTTTATTTCTTTGAACTAAAAATCTGAAGCTACCCAAGGCTTTAATATCAAACACATAAACTCATACCCAAGATAAACTATATTTGTATAACATACTGGTTTACTACATCCAAATTTTTATGACTGCTTTATTAGAGTCTACTTATTATTAGAAACTTTCTGCTGCTGATGGGTCAGAAGTCCCAACCATGTTTGTCATGTCCACAGTTTCAAAGTTCATTTAAATATGCCACTTGTAAATCTTGTCATTTTTATTTAAATATAGCATGACTATGCCAGATAACAATTATTAAAACAATGTTTTTAAGTGAAGTTCCATTAGCTAAATTAACGTCTGTTCTGAGCCCTGTAACACAAGAAGCCTCAGGATTATCAATGCGTATGACTACAGAAAATTTAGATGATACCTTGGTAGTTCAGTTTAACTCCAAGGTGCAAGGATGACCTCAATTTACAAATGGCCTAAAAGAAATGCTTTTTATTTATTTCCTGCTAAGACTGAATAAAGTGTCTAATTTTCCATCTATTTAGAATTTGTATAGAAAATAGCTACAAAAGATATAACAAAACAATGCCTGAATTTCTTTAGTAGATTGCACAAATTCATGATCTGAGGCAATTAAGACATCAAAATCTAAGAGGTAACACTACTCTGAGGTTAAAAAAAAAAAAACTTTAAAGCTCCCAAGTACTTGAAAAAAGTCTAGTTACCTGTATGGAGTTGACATACATATATTTTATCTCTGTTTAAAAAAAGTTGTAGTTAAATACAAAATGTATAAATGGTACCGTGCACTGATTTGGAAGTAAAAAATAAAAACAATGAAGCTCAAAATTGTTAAGTCAGCCCTTTTAAAAAGTATATATACAAATCACAAGAAGAAAGCCCCCACTGTCTTTGGATCAGCTAAGGATTTCATTAGAAGAGGTATCAGCTTCTTCACTGGGATGTTGGTTATTAGACAGGAGCTCAGGAGGCAAGAGCTTAGAATATCCACTCTCAGTAACTCGCTGGGTATAAAATAAGATATAAGCTTGGGCCTTGCATACTTCATCCATAGTGCACATGCTTAGCTTGGAATCATTGCAGTGTACCCAGAACCCTAGAGTGAAGCACAGAAATAGGATGTTTATAAAAGAACCTCAGTAGTTTCTAGTATAAAAGGCTTTAAGTTTCACTGAAAATTATTTTCTAAAAGGAAAGTAATTTCCTAGCCAATTAATTTTTCTTTTCAATGAGAAATATGGCTTGGGCAGTTACATTACTCTGGAATCGCCTGTTTTTATTCTATTTATGAAGTTACAGATTCTGAGATGAGTACGTGACACTATTCCAAATATAAAGGTACCACCTAATGCTTTTACCACTAATCATATTATAAAGCAAATAGTATGCAACCTACACTTGTAATTTAGTGTTGAACTAATTCCTTTGTGGATTATCCAGGCTTTTTGTCTGCACCATTGTGTGGGGGTAGTGGTGGTGACTCATTCTTTGTAAATGGTAGATAGCAAAATGAGAAGTAAAAAGTGAAACTTCAATCCAGTCAACATCTGTTAGGACTAGACTGTCCTTAAAGTCTTGGAAATAGTAAATGAAAGTGACTTTTGTATGTTAAATTTGAATCAAAGTTTGTTCCAAATATCTGTGGTCCCTAGTTCATTAGATGCCCAAAATTAACTGAAAGCAGTAAACACAGGACCTGCTCTTGGAAATATATCTTTAGGAAAAGTTAACACTCTGGATTTTAGTTACAAAAACTATCTTGATTTTCCTGTCCCTTCTTCAGTCCTTAAATAGTCAAAAGTACTACGAATCTACAGAAAATACAGTATTTTTTGTACTGAAAACATTCTAGAAAGAAAAGTGTTCAGGTGCCTTTGCTTAAAATGATTTAGTGGCCACTCAGAAATTTCTAAAACCTGAGCGCTTCCAAGTCTGACCCAGGATAAAACAATTTTTCCTATTTATACCTCCTTCAGAATTATAGCAGTAGGCAGTGTAGTGTCCTGAGCCAAATCCTTTCCCATGGTGCATCACTACAGCAGATAAGTCATAGATAAAACATTCTGGTCTCAGGGATTTCAGGGTTTCCTTGCAGCAGTAGGGCTCCATGTTTAAGATTTCCTCAAAGCCAACATGAACACCAATCTTCTCTCGATTATTACGTCCTGACCATCTGTGAACAAACCAGAGTATAATAATCAGGAAAAGTATGGGAAAATTATCATATACTAGGTCTACACAGTTGTAGCAATAGAAGACCCAGAGTATGAACTACAAAGGAATCATTCATATTTATTCATGTATAGATACATATACATTATGAAATGCTTTTAACACTGAGTTGACTATAAATGAAAGGATTTAGGCTTATTTCCTAAACAGGCCTGGGTAGATTTTCATTTGGTTTTGCTGTGCTGGGGATTGAACTCAAGGCCTTGGCCATGTTAGAAGAAAATTAACTTTTAGAAAATTATAGTGCTATTGGCATTTTCCTCTTCTAACAGATAAAGTTGAGGCTCCAAAGGCTTTTTAATTCCCTTCTGTCTTCCCAAGGTATGAAAAGGGTACACTAAATGAAAGATAAAATCTTCATCTTTCTTGGCCAGGTGTCGGAGACAAAGGATCCTTTTAATTCCTTGGAATACTTCATACCTCTTCAGACTGAAAAATATGAACTGTGACCTGCCCTATGTGTTAAGTTAGGACAATATTCATTAGTGACAGGATTGAAATAATGCCCCTATATTGTCCTTTTCTCAATCTATTGGCCATGCATCCCATTATGTAATCTAAGCATGGCAAGCCATGTTTTATCATAGGCATACCATCAGTTGGTGCTACACGGAGTGGAGATGGACTATCTAATGTATGTTCTTCTAAGAGACTATAATCCAGTTTGGAGTATAGAGATAAAAGACAAGGATGAAAATATAGTATGAAAGTACTAAAACATTAAGTTCGGACAAATAACAGGTAGAAAAAGAAGAAATATGGACAAGTTTTAGGAAGAAAAAATAACTGTGCAAATGCTTAGGTACAATATAAAATGGTACAGAACTAAAAGTGAGCCATGCAAATTATGCAATTTGCTAGACTAGAAAATCAAATTCCAATCCTGCGATACTATGAAATATTTATTTGGTCCTCCTGTTTCCTGGCACATAGTGCCTACACCCTTGGAATCTGTAAAGTGTTAAGAGTGTCTTTGGAATGCCAGTGAGATGACTAAAGGGTGGTAGTCTTTAGGTAGCTTCAGAGACTTGAAGGCTGTTGAGAGACCATTGAGACTTTCACCCCCATCTCTCAACCTCCAGGGATGGGGAAGCAGCTGAGAGTTAAGTTTACTGCTGTCAGCCAGTGATTTAATCAATCATGCCTCCATAATGAAGCCTCTGCAAAAACCCCAAAGGACTGGTGCTTAGAAAGTTTCCAGATAGCTGAAGACATAAACAATCCTGGAGGGTAGTGTGTCTGGGTAGGGTATGGAAGTTCCTTGCCCCTTCCCTAGTGCTTTGCCCTATATATTTCTTCCACCTGGCTATTCATCTGTAGCTTTTATGGATAGCCTTTATGGTAAATTGTTGTTGTAAATAGGTAAACAAAAGTGTTTCCCTAAGTTCTGTGAACCCTTCTAGCAAATTAACAGAACCGATGAAGCCAGTCAGTCAGAAATTCTGATATGCCTAGATTAGGGCTGTTGTCAGAAATGGAGGGCAATCTATAGCCAGTCAGTCAGAAATTCTGTATGCCTGGATTAGGAATGTTGTCAGAAATGGAGGGCAATCTATGAGACTGAGCTCAGTCTGTGAAGTCTGCCTCCTGCAGGATACTACCTCCAGTTACTGTCAGAATCGAATTGGAGAACACCCAGATGGTATTTGTTGCAGAACTGATTGCTTGTTTTCGTGGGGAGAAATCCCCACATACTATGGTAATCAGAGGTCACAGAAGTCTTCTGTATTGAGAGCACAGGATGTATTCTTTTAATTATTAAGACAGACAGCAGCAACTAAGTATGTATGGGAAACAAAGTCTCAATAGTTTTCAAATCATAACACATGAAGTAACTTTCATCAATGGATCTCTTTCCTTAAAAGAACAATAGCCCTTTATGTTAACACAGTTCACACAAAGTATAAAGCAAGTACTTTGATTAACCAACAGATTTGCCTGTTAATTCACCTAAGTATATTTCAGAAGCGGAGAGTTTTGGCTTTCTAAAAACTGCTTTGAATTGAATTGTTATACCGCTGATCAAATATTTTCCAAGCACAAAGCAATTGGATTAAATACTCCCAAATTATAGATTAAACAAAAAAAGCTATACCTTAAATATGTTTAATATTAAACACAAGCAGAATTAAATTTACAAGCATTTAGCAGATCAAAATGTGAGGGATCTACTAATCAGCAATGCATTGTATAAGGGAATGCTAATCAGAAGGTTAGTTATTGAAGTGGGCACGGTGGCACAGGCCTGCAATCCCAGCACTCAGGAGGCTGAGATAAGAGGATCATGAGTTCAATGTCAACAAAAGTTGATTAGTGAATATTGATGATGTCTACTGGTCAAGGCTGAAAACAATGAACAGAATTTTTTCCTTTAAAAAAAAGTATAAGTCATCTACTAACCAAATAAAGATCATTATAATTTAATCCAGCATATGTGTTAAATTTTGAAGCATTCTAAGCAGAAGGAATGACAAAGTTAAACATGTATAATTGTTAGGCACTTGGTACTCCTACTACTACTAACCTGAATCGTTTGAGGTGTAGTCTGAGAACCTGAGGTAGGTGGCATATCATAAGCTGTTTTTGGGCTTCTGTGAGTACAACTGGTTTTGAAGAAAACTTTCTACGCTTTGCTACAATACCAAAAGAAAGAATGAAAATCAAGATTAAGGATAAAAGAAAAGATGAGCAAATTCTTTTTATTAACTCAGACATCAGCTAATTAAATGCCCACTGTGTTATAGGCACTGCACAGTATTAGAGATATAGACATGGACCTTGCCCTCAAGAAATTTATAATCCACAATTTAAAAAAATTTATGAACTAGTCAAGTTAGATATGAAAACAAGTACATGATTTAATAATAATCCTGCAAATAAGATAATAGAATGATGTATACTGTTATATATTTTAAAGTAGACCTGACTATTCCAATTAATAAGAAAAAATTAAAACTCTCCTATAGTTATATTTTAATATACATTTCCTAAACTCCTTTGTTTTTGAAGCAGGGTCTTGCTGTGTAGCTCTCTGGCTGGCCTGGAACTCACTATGTAGACCAGTCTGGCCTCAAACTCACATTAACTCTCTTGCCTCAACCTCCTAAATGCTGGGATTATAGGCATGAGCCACCATGCGTGGCTCATTTTCCAACCTCTTAGTTAAAAAATGTGTGGTCAGTTAACTTACTAAGCCTAATTAGGCCCCCAGGGGTCAGGGGTCCATACTGCCCAGGACACCATTTTACCCTTCTTGGTGTTCTACCCAACCCCTGGCTGATGACCTAAGAAACTAGGCCTTCATCAGCTGAGCATCCAGTCTTCCTTCACTCAGGTGCTTTATTTTTTGCTCTTTTAACAGCAGACTTTAGATAAGCAGAATTTGGGATTATTATTCTTATCCCCTCTGCTTCTCTAGAAATCTACTTAGGGATTGGGTCCTGCAGTTTCTGACTGGGTTATCCACTACCAAAGTTTGCTCTTGATGTTCAGCAGCTGTCCTTCATCTTGTACAACAGCTCTGACTCCAGCTACAGCAGCAGCTACTTCTTGTGTAGGAGGCAGAATCAGTCCACCAAGGCTGTGCCCTAAACTACCTCCACTAGCCACCAGAAGCCTTTCCTCCAAGTTAATAGCTCTGAGATCCAGGTATCTGGCTGCTGCTGAATGTCCTGTACCTACCTTTGGATTATCTCCTCAAGCATATGGTCCTTGTGTAGGTAGACAAGGAATATCAACTCCTTGACTTCTACTTTTAAACATATGCCTTTATGTACTAAAGCAGCTCTTCTAGACCTGAATTTGGTTGCCCCAACAGACACACACAAATTGATATAGAACCATATTCCACATTTATAATATTTGTCTAACCCCCAAATTCAGTGATGAAGGCATCTGGCATTATTCATGTTTGTGTCTAAGAAAAAAAAAATTTCATCAGAAAAAATTTGATGAAGGTTTATTTTTTTCTAAAATTTTATAAATCTTAAGGCTACTGTATAATAGAGTTCACATTAGACAAGACTCAGAAAAAAATGTGAATTTAAGTGGCTTTAGAAAGCCAACAACTGAGGTGATATCTCTTCAATGGTGAAACATACAATGTTTCTTTTCCATTAAAAGCTTAGCTTTGGGCTGGGCATGTGGCTTCATGTTAGAATACTTGCCTAGTAAGGCCCCAGCTTCTATCTCCAGCATCACACCCGCATAAAAATTTTTTTAAAAACTAAAAATAAATTAGTACCTCACATTCGAGAATCATTTTTTGAGATATGGAAATTAGGGAGAATACATCAAAGTATATAATATAAGTACTAAAATACCATGTATATATACTGGTAGAGGAAACAGAGGATAAGGGCATAGCAGATCTGATGTGGTTTTATGCACTATTTCCTTGGAGGAGGATACTTTTCTTTAATCTCAGTAGCTATTTCACCCTCCAATGTGGGATTCCTATGCTCTCCTCTGAGAATATTGGATCTTAATTGCCTATTTCCTATACTAAGAATTGTGGGCACTTTGAAAGTATCTTTATCTCTCTACATAGCAACTAGAGCAATGACCAAGACAAAAGAGATAGTAGATGATTTTGAATAAATCTTGGTTTTTATGATGCCAATCTCTACAGTAGCAGTTCGGGTATATATTATTTTTTCAGAAATGTGGATATAAATACAAATATTTTCAATGTTTTGATATATAGCAAAAAGACCACCAACTCATAAAGTGAATGTTTCATTTACCCTACATGACATGTTTTCCTTTTACTATTCCTCTTTGCCACTTTATATGCTCCACATAAAAAAAAACACAGTTCATAAATTCCAATTATAAAGTAGAAATGTCTAGTCCAATTTCTTTTTATGAACTGAAAAGCTAATTTTCATAGCTGCTACTTTAATGTATTTCTTCCAGCTTCTCATTTGTGCTTCTCTTTGTTAATGTTAGGAAAGCATAGAGGATATACTATCTCTACTCACAGTTACACTTGTCACATATGTAGATTTTTCCATCTAAAGCTTCAATTTCTGTAAATTTGGACAACATTTCAGTAACCAGACATGGCTGGGAGGAAGCCTCTTTTCTACTGCATTGGTATCTTTCTGGAAATTCCAATGACAAGTCCCAAAATGGTTCTGTGGTATTTGATTTATTGTCACATGCAAGACATGTAACCTGCAAATAAAAATATTAGTTCCACAGATTACAATCATTCTATCAAAACATTACTCCTTTCACTAGGTCACTGCTAGTAAGTAAGCGTTTCTTCTGAAAATGTACCATATAACTGTACTATTTATATTCTTGTGAGGAATGTTTATTGTAATTTTTCCTTCACAAAGATTATCATTAAACTCATTATGAATTAGTGTACTTCAACTACTGGGCCTTTGAAAAGCTCTAACGACATACTCAAATCTAGAATTTATGTAAAAATCCATACTATGCCCTCACTTAATAAACATTATATAAGTGTGTGTACATATACACACATACATGTGTGATATACATAGCACTTAATGTATTTATGTCATTAAGCTTGAGGTTTTTCACCCTTTTTCCTTCCTGAAATCTTTCACTTTTTTTTTTTTTTTTTGCCTTAATCTAAATCCTACAACCTGTTAACCTAATCTACCTTTTTGTTTTTGGCTGCTGGGAATCTAACCTAGAGCTTCTCACATGCTAAGCAAATATTACTACTGAGATATAACCCCCAGATCTTTAATCCACAATCTTAACCATAATACAACTAAAATACCATAAGTATATGCAGATTTTGAAGCTCTACAGACTGATAATTTTAAAAGACAATACATTTAACGTAAGTGATGATGTCATGTTGTTGTTATTGTTGTTGTTAGGTGCCGTGAAGTCAGTATCCGACTCATAGCGACCCTCATAGGGTTTTCAATGGCTGACTGTTCCGGGATTGCCTTGGGAGTAGATTGCCAGATCCTTCTCCCATTTTTGCAGTGCTGGGAATCGAACTCGGGACCTCAGAGACTGTAGCGCAGAGCTCTACCAACTGAGCTAAATCCCAGCCCAATGATGTCATACTCTCACTTAAAGCAAAAAATCACATTAAAATCTCTACCCAAATATAAGAAACACATGCCAGCTGGAGATGTAGCTCAGTGGCACAAGGCCCCCGGCTCCATCCCCAACATTCAGCAGCACACAATTAAAAAAAAAAAAAAGTATATCTAACAACTTAGACAATGGAGCAACTGGAAAGAGATTTAATGCCACCAACTCTGTACATAAATTAAGACAGATTATAAACTAATTAACCACACATAACATGAAATATCATAAAGAAACTTCCATAGAAGCTAAATTCCTGGCTCCGACAACAAAATGAAGGAGTCAGTCTCAAGTCTATGCGACTACAGGTGTAACAAACTGACACAAAGGATACTCTTGGCATTTAGTTTGGGAACTCAGTAGCATGAGGGCTTGACCTTTGAGAAGTTTTTTGAATAAAATAGTTAAGTAATTAATTTAAAAAAGCCATTCCAGCAATGATGTGAGTCTCCTAGGAACTACTTCTTAATAGTTTATTACAGCTGGGTGTGGTGGTGCACACCTGTAATCCCACCAACTCAGGAGGCAGAAGCAGGAGGATCTCAAATTCAAGACCACAGGCAGTTTGTGTACTTTAGTGATACCATCTCAAAAAGTGAAAAAAATGGGCTGAGAGTGCAGTTCAGTGGTACAGCACTTACAGAGCATGTAAACTCGAGGCCCTGGATTCAACCCTCAGTACCACAAACAAAACAAAACACCCCCCACCCCCAAAAAACAGTTTATTACATGTTTAAAGGGAAAAGGGGTTTGAGATCTAGCTCAACAGTAGAGTACAAACTTAACATACATAGGCCCTATTCAATCCCCAGTACCACTAACACCGAAAAAACAGAAGAGAAGCAAAATGTTTGTATAAAAATTTTTATTAATTTCAAAATTCATTTATAAAGGAAAAAACCAAACCCCCCTGGCTGTTTTCAACACTATTGGAAATATAAAATGATAAAACAACTTTCTGAAAAGAAATTTTGTCATTAAGTATCCAAAGTTCTACCTTTTGATAATTCTATTTTTAGAACTGTCAGAGGAAATCAGAAAAATATATTAATTTATCATGACATAAAAATATATTAATTTATCATGACATAATAATGGAAAAACTGGAAAGTCTTCAAATCAGTAAGTTATGGTATAAATATATAATGGGTACAGAAATGTTTTGAAAGAATGGTCAAATATTTTTTAATGACTATGGAAAATAACAATATAAAATGAAAGAAACAGGTAAGAAACAGGCAAAATAGCCAATTATGATGAAAAATAAGTATGTGCAGGAGGAAAAAAGAGTAGAAGAAAATACCATATATTCTAATCTGTACCCTTTCAACAGTCTTAGAGGGCTACAAAATTAAATGTGGATTAGAATTACATGCACACTGGAATCTTGGTCAAGAACTCTTGATCTCAGTTCTCTTGTGCAAATCCAACACACACATTGTTCTAATCTGTATCTGATTTTGTAGCTCTCTAAAACTTAAAAGGGTGCAGATTAGATTCAAGAACAAATAGTATACCAAATTTTAATAGTTTTATCAACGGATTGTGGAGTTGTTGAGATCTATATATATTTCCTATATTATATAGGTTTTCTACAAGTATATACTGCACTTAGAGTGTAACTTAAAGCTTTTACATAGAAAAGAGAAATGACAGAGACAGATGGTGGAAAATAAACTGATGTAACGACTCTTATTTGCTAATTGGCACAATGTAGGATCTTTACACTTCTGAAATGCTAATTGAAATAGGCCCTACAGAGAATTGAATCTGAAATATTTAAACATTCTAGAAAAGTGTGCTATAAAAACAAAAGAAGGTATTGCAATGGAAAAAAAAAAATAGAAAAAAGAGGCAGGTGTGCAGAGGGAAGGAAATGACCAAAAGGCCTATTTCCTTCAGTTAAAACAGTACAAACAAAAAGTAAGACTATGGAGAAGTAGAGAGCCTTATGTCCAGTAATAGTTTAAACAAGTCTCCTCATTATGTTGTTGCTGTTAGGTGCTGTTCATCGAGTCATTTTTTTATTGTTGTTAAGTGTCCGACTCATAGCGACCCTACATATACCAGGCAAAACAGGACTGTCAGTGCTTCTCTGCTATTCATAAGGTTTTCAATGGCAGACTGAATTTTGGGAGTGGGTTGCCAAGTCCTTCTCACAAGCCTATATCACCTGGGGTTCCCAGGCAGTCTCCCATCCAAGTACTAACCAGGCCCCACCCTTCTTAGCTTTCTAGACCTGACCTCTGACAGGGTTGGGTGCCACAGTGGTAAGACTGCAGGTTCTCCTCATTATAGGGAACCACTAATTAGATGGAATCTGGTTTTATAACCCATCTTTTCATAACAAAGGAAACTGTCAAGAAGTAACTGAAATAAAGGAAAACCATTGAAGGTTATTATTCTAGATGAAATCACATTTGTTTACCTTAAAATTTCCCTGCCTACTTGTTAAAGACTTTAACCCTGGGTCCCTGACACTGCTCAAGGGTGTACCATACCCATTCCCAGCACAGTAACATCTTTAAATCTGTTCCTTTGGGATTAATCCTCCATTTCCTTAACCTCTCAGAGAATGAATATAACATGAGTAACCTAGAAAGTTCTGTTTCCTAGCTCTCCTTCCTCTCAAAAAGCCTTTTATTTTATGAATGTAAAACTATTTCCAATGATTCATGAAGGAAAGAACTACAAATGAATGGACTGAATTATTATTCTTTTGTAGTACTGGGAGCTTGAACCCAAGGCCCCTCATTCATGCAAGGCAAGTTCTATGACTGACTCGCTGGCACCCCCAATACTTTTGTAATTAAAAAAATTTTTTTTATATTTGAGACAGGGTCTTGCTGTATTGAGTAGGTTGCCTCAGGCCTTGAACCTGTGATCCTCTTGCTTCAGCCTCCCAAGTTATTGGGATTACAAGCATGCACCACTGCACCCAGCTAGTGGGCTGCCTTCTTTATACATTTATAAAAACCACCTAGCTAAGCATGGTATTACATGCCTGTTATCCCAGCACTCAGGAGGCTAAGGGAGGAGGACTGAGAGTTCGAGCCCAGCCTGGACTACACAGTGAGACTATGTCTCAGTACAGCGGGGGGGGGGGGGGGGGGGTATGTGGGATATATTTTGACCTGAAAGCGGTACAAACACTAACATATTAGATATATACAGATATATACTATATGCATGTTTTTTTTGATGGTACTAGGGGCTGAACCCAGGGCCTTGCGCTTACATGTTTTGCAAAGTGCTGGACCACTGAGCTGCACCCCAGCCCAATTTTTTACTGTTTTGAGACAGGGTGTCACTAAATTACACAGACTGCCTCTGGGCTTGAACTTGCGATCCTGCTGCCTCTGCTTCCAGGGTCTCTGGGATTACAAGTGTGTGCCACCATGCCCAGCACAATATGCATTTTTAAAGCTTCACTTTATGAATTCCCCATGATGAAAATAAGACTTTAAGAAATTCATACCTGACTAAGAAGTTGTCCATGAAAAATGTTATTTACAACATTCAGAACTTGTTTGATAAGCTTCCTTTGAGAAGTAGGAATAAGAGCTGGTAACCTGGTACCAGTTGTCTCTAGTTCATATTGTATTTTATCCAGAAGTTCACAAAGAAATTCCTGTGCATCTTGTTGGGCATAACCACGAAAAGCTGGGATTAATCTCCAAACTGAGTGTAACATAGCAAATGGTGAGACCAAGGCCCACTCTCCAGACCACATGACTTGGAACAAAGTATGCAATTCATGACAAAGAGAAAGGTACTGTGAGCTTGGCTCCTTTGGCTGAATAAGTTCCATATTTCTACCTTTTGATGCTCCACCACTTAGTCCTGATGATAAACTTGGGTATTTGGAGCAAACAAAGCCTTTATCTTTTTCCTGGCCTTCATTCATTTGATATACTTGTACTACTGTATCTGTGACAGGCGAATGTTTAAAAGATCTTGTCTTATCACTAGCAGTTACAGCTAGCCATCGGTTCAGATCAAGCTTTAAAAAACACTGTCGAAAAATAAGCAAATGACTCAATACTTGAAGAACAGAATTCATATAGCAAGTATTTCCCAAATTTCTCAATCCTGTTACACCGGGAGTTACTACTGGCCTTCGTTTAACTGAGGAGTCACTGTCATTTTTAATTCTTACAGCTTCTGAGGTAGATACAACTTTATCTTTTGCTGGTGATGCTGGAGTTTGTGGTGGTACTTGAACAGGAACTATTTCTATCTTGGTGGACTGAGGTAGACCTTGCAAACGTAAACTCTTTCTTGGAGGCATACTTTCCAATTCTCCTTTTACTTGATACTCTAATTCTTGCTGCCTTTTCTTTATTTCTCTTTTTGCTACTACTTTTTCCTGAAATTGTTCTTGATTTTTTTTCCCAATGGGTGACTGTTCAAACCAAGTTCGAAAGATTTTACCCATGAGCATCTTTCTCCTGTACCAAAGAGCAGTACACATTTGATCTTCATTTTGAAGCACAGATTGGGTGCGATCATGTAAGAGGTAAGAATCATCACTTGTACCTACAGACTGTAAAACACTTCTACCATGAGTGGTACTGTGATCATTTTGACTTTTGATTGCACTTAATGTACTTCGTAGTAGATTCAGGTCTCCAGTTGCATTATCATTAAGAACATAATCATCACAAAGGTAACAAAACACATACATTTCATTCACCTCCAGTACAACAGGATGACTGCTTTCTTCAAAGTGCTTGAGTGCATGCTCTCCAATGTATCGTCCACAGGCAACATGGGAGCAGCTGAGGCAAGCCCAAATCGACTCAGTTGTATTGCAGTCCACACAATGCCATTTCTGAGTGTTGAAGATGGAATGGTCTTGAGCAAGGTGCAACTGCTCTATGTGTTCACACTTATCCATTGCTAATATTTATTTAGTCTATTTGAGAAACACATAATCCAAATGAGTCTCTGTTCACAACACTTGAAGTCTCTGAAAGCTAAGCAGAATAATATCAATTTTTAATAATTTCCTAACAATAATGATATATATTTGCTCCCCCTGCTTCTAATTTCTGGGCTGCTTATCATAATACCACAGGCAGTTCTCTCCTTGTTTTTGACTTCCCTAATCTCTCCTTTACCTTACTCTTAAAAAGCACACACTACGCTACTTTCTCTAGAGGGACCCCTTTAAAAACTTCTGTTTTTAGTTTTCTGTCACCATCTAGTGGTGAAAAGAGAGTAGTGACCACTTTTCACTCAAAAGGAATAAGATTTATCCTTTTTACCCAACAGTCTGAGGACAGTTTCCAAAACTACATTTCTTTTCTAAAACAAAACAAAACAAACCTAACAAACAAACAAACAAAAGCATGTAATTGTGAACCCAGAACTTGCTCCTGTATCAGTTAAAGTCAGGAGCACTTTTGTGACAGGTACTTAAAAATAAGAACAGAACCAGGAGTGGTGATGCATGTCTATAATCCCAACACTCAGTAGGCAGAGGCAGGATAGCAAGTTCAAGACCAGCCTGAGCGACATGGTAAAACCCTGTGTCATAAAACCAAAAGCTGGGGATGTAACTCTGTAGTAGAGTGCTTGCCTACCATATGGAAGGCCATGGGTTCCATCATCCTAGCACTACAACAAACAAAACAAAACCCCACAGAAACCTATTTTAAAAGCAGTGATAACAAAGCATTTTTTAATGGATTCAACATAAATTGTACACAAAGTTCAAGATGCAAGTGAAGACCTAGAACACTAAGATCATATGTACCATGACCAATGCTTGAAAATTCTAGGGCAGTAAAATAATATGAATTATTATGGTACTTGCAGGTACCACCTCCAGGGTCCTAGGAAAACTGCAAAGGTGAAGTTGATTTCTGTTTTTTTCCCACCTCTTTTTGTAAAATCTCCTAGTGATCAGACCTCCTTTATATCAGCTATCCTGAACACAGACTTAAGATGGACCAGTTCCAACCTTCACATGTGTACACATTTCAAATACACATTTTAAATTTACTTCTCTTCACTCAAAATTTCCTGAGGTAAAAAATCTAGTGAAATACATTATTTTACTAGAACTCCTAGGATTCAACAACGCTAATAAGACATCAATAATTAATATACTCTTGTTTCCCTATATCCTTCCAAATACTGAGGCAAAAACCTTGGAACTACCCTTGACTTTGTTCCCTTTTCCTATCTCAAGGCTTTAGGAGAAACAGTTGGCTCTACCTTCAAAATATATCTAGAATCTGATGTCTTATCACCTCTTCTGCCACCAAACTGGCCCAAGCCCCGATCAGGTCTCATCTGGATTACTACAATGAGGCTCCTAAATGGTCTCCCCGTTTCTAACCTTACTGCCATCAAAAGTTTACTCAACGCACAACAGCAGTCTGCCTCTAGAACCAGAGGGTCAGGGCCCAGAACCGATATTTCAGGAGACAGGCCCTCCTCCATAAATGTGGAGTCAGGAGGGCTAAAGGGGTGTATGAACCTGTACACATTACTAGTTACCTTTCTAGACCCACTCCTGGTTTTTGGATGTTGGAGAATTCCTTACCCCTATTATTTCCAAGTTTGCTCCTAGGGTCTGAATGGCAAATTGGTTTGGCATGTTGTTAGGTGCCATTGAATATGACTTGTTGCAACCCTTATAGGGTTTTCAATGACTGATTGTTTTGGGATTGCCTCAGGAGTGGATTGCCATGTCCTTCTCCCACTTTTGCGGTGCTGGGAATTGAACACTGGGACGTCAGAGACTACAGAGCGGCACTCTACCAACTGAGCTAAATCCCAGCCCTGGTCTGGCATAGGGATAAGTAAAGAAGAGATTACAAGGAAATCTAGAGATTACAAGGAAATTAAGCTGTGGCAACAAAACAGTTTTGAAGATAGGAGCAGAGGTAGAATTAGTGCTTAACAAATACTGTTTAAAACAACCAATTCCATTTGCAGGTTAAGGGAAGAATTTAGGGCTCTCTTCTACCTACTGTTGTTCAAAATGAATTGAATAAAAAATGTGGAGAAAAATTAGTGAAACATTGATGCTGGCAAATCATAGACAATAATTATTATTTCAAATCCTTACAGAGATGAAGAAGAGAATGCCATTTATTAACACTCAAGAAACATTGTTTCTTTCTAAAAAATTTTTTTGTTGCTTGTTTTTTTTGAGATCTTGCTATGTAGCCCAGGTTGGCCTTGAACTTTCAATTCCCATGTCAATCTCCCAAGTATTGGGATTAGACATGTGTCATCACACCAGGTTCATTGTAAACTTTTTTGTAAAGAGGTAGCATGAGTTAATACCTTACATAATATTCAGAAAAGAGTCGATAGAAAAATCCTGAAAAGAATATGTATATTTATTTTTGGGTTATTGCTATATAATAAGACTTCAAATTATCATATACTTTTTTAATTTATCCACATTTTCAAACTTCTAAAAATAATGAACATTGAATTGCATACATTTAAGTAAAAACAGCTCAGAAAGATAGTGTTAGGTATAGACTAAATTCTATACTGGCTCCTTCACTCTCTTTTCTATTCTGCAAACATATTTATTCCCTCAGGTACAAGGTAATTTCCCTATTTCATTGCAGTTATTATTAAAAAGCCTGTAGCTGTACCACTGTGGTATCCGATCCTGTCAGATCTTGAAAGCTAAGCATGGTCAGGCCTGGTTAAGTACTTGGATGGGAGAAACCAGGTGCTATAGGCTTGAGAGAAGGACCTGGTAACCCATTCCAAAAACAATCAGCCATTGAAAACCCTGTGAATAGCAGAGAAGCACTAACAATATTGTCTTGCCTATTGTACATAGAATTGCTGAGTCAGACACTGACTTGACTAACAACAACATTAAAAAATCTATCTAGATGATGGCACAGTCCTTGACTTTCAACAGGAAGTGGTCTCTATTACTGAACACATTTTGTTTGATACAAAATTGCAAAAAGGGTGATATCTTGGTCAGATGTCACTTTTCTGAGAGATGTTATAGTAGTGTAGATGTATAACAGCAAAATAGTTACAGATCATGCTTTGGAATTCAAAGGCCTGAGTTTAAAACACTTGGCTACATTTACTATGTGATCACAGGCAAATTATTTATGCTCTACATAGCTCAGTTTTCTTACCAAAAACCAATACTGACAGTAATACCAACAGGGTTATTGAAGGATTAAATATATTATTATCTATAAAACACTTAGGATGAATCATGGCAGTTAGTAATATAGCTCTCAGTATATCTTAGCTGCCTGCAGCTATAGCCCTGTGGCATCTGATCCTGTCAGATCTCGGAAGCTAAGCAGGATCGGGCCTGGTTAGTACCTGGATGGGAGACGGCCTGGGAACACCAGAAGCTGTAGGTTGGGAGAAGGACCTGGCAACCCCCTCCCAAAAATCAATCTGCCATTGAAAACCCTATGAACAGCAGAGAAGCACTGACAATAGTGTTTCCCCTGTTGTACAGAGGGTCGCTATGAGTCTCGACGGCACCTAACAACAACAACAACAACAAAATTGGGCTGAGATACAGCTCAGTAGGAGTGTTTGCCTGGTATACAAGTCCCTGGGTTCAATCTCCAATACCACATATATATACAAAATAATAATAAAATAACAAAATACTATAGATGCTAGTTTCCTTCTAGTTGATTACTTTTAGTCAGAGGTTCATTCTTCTGATCTCTCCCAGGGGTATTTGCATTTAAAAAGGTGTCTCAAAACTCTTTAAAATCCAAAGATATGAAACCAGGAAGGTGGAAAGATAGATCATGAGATTAACATGTTAGAGCAAGGGGCCCACTTATGCCATCAACTTATGAAAGAAACCAATAGGGGATGGATGACCAAGAGAAGAGCAGGAAGGAAAGCAGGGGCAGAGAGTAAGGTTGCTGCCCTCAGGTTTTCAGTGTGCTCTCCTGCCTGGAATCAAAGCTGAGAGAGAGTTCAGAGGGTCTCCCCAAAAAGGGCCTCAGCATACAAAGATCTAAAAGCCTGGAGGGAAAGAAAGAAGGATGGGAGTATTTTCTTGACACTTCCTACTTTCTTCCACTAGGTTCAAAGCACTTCTTTTCAACTAATCAACTGCTGTGAGGTGAAATATTAACTCTGGTTCCAGCATATGGGATATGATTTTTGGCAGCATATATATTTTATACATTTTACATATTTTAAAGAGAGATGACATGGGGCTGGGATTTAGCTCAGTTGGTAGAGCACTGCTCTGCAGTCCCTGAGGTCCCGAGTTCGATTCCCAGCACTGCAAAAATGGGAGAGGGACCTGGCAATCCACTCCCAAGGCAATCCCGAAACAGTCAGCCATTGAAAACCCTATAAGGGTCACTATGAGTTGAACACGACTGGACAGCACCTAACAACAACAACAACAACATGACATGATAAATATTTTTACATCCTCCATACAGATTCTGATAAAATATTACTTGTGCCTACATAACATTGTTGTTAGATGCCGTAGAGTCATGTTCAACTCATAGCAACCCTCATAGGGTTTTCAACGACTGATTGTTTTGGGATTTCCTCAGGAGTGGATTGCCATGTCCTTCTCCCATTCTTGCAGTACTGGGAATTAAACCCAGAACCTCAGAGACTGTAGAGTAGCACTCTACCAGTGGAGCCAAATAGCATCATACAAATTGTTAAGATGTTCTGAATAAAATCTATGTAAAGATTAAAATTATCTGTACAAATTAAATTCTCACAAATTTAAAAAATGTTTCACACTTGAAATTCAAATTAATAGCCATTAAATAACTTTTTAAAACCACAAATGCTATCTGTAAAGAGAGATGTAGTTAGAAACATTCTAAAAGCTTTGTGTCATTTTTCAATGCTTAAAAACAATAAAAATTTTAATTTGTTCAAAGAAAACCAAGCTATTCAAACTTTTCATACATAACAGCATGCATTTTTGTTTGAAAAATTCACTTCAACAAATCTCTAGTTTAAGAAAATAATTGTATTTGACTTGTTGAAAGGTAATTTTATGTAGAATTAACATATCACTCAAGCACTTATAAAACAGAAAGCTAAAATGACAAGAAAACTAAAAAATTACTTTTAAGTCATTTAACTATAGACACAAAAAATAAAATTACAGGTAAAATATTTAACTTGTTTACAGTTCAACAGCCCAAAACTGCTAATTCTTACCAAACAGCATAGTCTCTCTGAAATTAATTTTCATTTATTCAAATTATAACTCCTCACAACATACATTCCAGCATGTATATAAAATATATTTCTAAGCTGAGCACAGTGGCACACACCTGTATGTCTGTAATCCTAGTGACTCAGGAGCCTATGATAGCGCTGGGATGCAGTTCAAGGATTCATTTTTGGTTATGTGACATAACAGTGGCACAATCCAAGTCCTATAGGAAGGACTATACCTGGGGCCTTGTACATGCTAAGCAAAATCCACTCCTAGCAGGAGGACTCAAGTTTGATGCTAGAGGCAGCCTGTGTAATTTACGGAGACCCTGTCACAAAATAATAAAATACAAAAATGGGCTGGGGATGCAGCCCAGTGGTAGAGTACTTGCAAAACATGTGTGAGGTCCTGGGTTTAACTCTCGAATACAAAAATACACCCACACACACATTTCTGATGTATTTTAGTAGCCCTTCAAACATCTTTTTTACAATGAACTCATCCTACTGAGGCTCCAGCAGAGGTTCAAGGATTTGGTCTAGGTAGTTACCAAGAGTTGATCTTTAGCCCTAATCTTTCTGAACCAGTCTCCAACACACCTCAGACCCAGCTTACCTACTTACCACCTTGCTTTCACAGGATTAGCTTCCTATTTTCTCTTATTAAAGACATTATCATCATTCAAGTACCCAGGCTAAAAATGTTCAAAAGGTATTTTTTTACTCCTCCCTCCCATCTTTCCCACTTTTATATGCAATTAATTTGTCACCTATGTACTTGAGGTTACTGTTCCAAAAATCTTTATTCCTTTCCATAGCTATAATTTGGATTAAACAGTCTATCATTTCTGAAGCACAGCAGCAGCCTCCAAACTGATTTCATCATCCAGACTTTCACCCTCATCCATACTGTCCCCCCAAATTAACCTTCAAGTCTCCTTGAACCCAGGGTCTCAAACACCTAGGCAAGTGCTCCACTGAGCTGCACTCCCAGTCCCTTTTTGAGTTTTTGTTTTGAGACAGGGTCTTGCTAAACTGCACAGGCTGCTTCTGGCCTTAAGCCTATGACCCTCTTACTTGTGATCCTCCTACCTCAGTCTCCTGATTAGCTGGGATTACAGGTATGTGACATGGTGCTGGGCTTTTTTTGTTTGTTCACCCCTAGCCTGAAACCTTTAACTCCTATACCTAAAGTCCTCCAGTGGTAAACTGGGGATGTGGCTCCATGGAGGAGTAGCTGCCTACCAGGCCCTGAGTTCAATCCCCACCACCATTAAAAAATAAAAATAAAAATAAACAATCTTCCAGTGGTTCCCTAAAGACCACAGTTCAATCAGCAGTGGCTTTAAAACTTTGAGACTCAAAATAAGAAATTCTGTATCATGAAGCCCTGTGTGGGTGGAAGCCTGTAATCCCAGCACTCAGGAAGCTGAGGCAAGAAGATGACAAATTCAAGGCCTGCCTAGGCTGCATAGTGAGACTTTGTCTGAAAACATTTTTACATCATGCTCCAGTTAATAGTGTATACACATAACACACACACACACACACACACACACACACACACACATACACACACAATTAAAAGTTTTACAAATAATTTTTATAGGAATAATGTAGTCTGGTATTTCCTATTCTATTTCATTCTCAAAAATGCTAGTCATGATTCACTAAACTGATTTCATAAAACAGTTTGACAAACAACAATAAAAACATACATTTGTCAATCACCAGAGGCCAACCTATGTTCTTTGCCTTCTCCCATTTCAAATACCAGCAAGGCTACCCAAGGGGGATAGGTTTCAGCTGAATTTCCAGACTCAGACAGACTAGAGAGAAGGACCAGGCAAACCCACTCCCAAAACAATTAGCCATTGAAAACCCTATGAATGGCAGAGAAACACTGTCAAATGTAGTGCTAGAAAATGAGACTCCCAGGCTGGAAGGCACTCAAGAGATCTCTAGGAGAGTTCCCTCCTTAAAGGAGAGTCAACTTTAATGATGGGAATGGAGTAAAGCCCCTGGGACCTCCAGTTGCTGATGTGCTGACTCAAAACGAGAAAAAATACAGTGACTGCAACATGAGGCTGAAACATAAAAAGATTGTGTGCATGGCACAGTGTTGGGTTGTGTTTCATTCTGTTATACATAGGGTTGCTATGGGTCAGATCCAACTTGACAGCACCTAAGAACAACCTGTTATGTCCACTTCAACCAAACGAGTCACCCACGGTTAACTCCCAGAATTTATCTCCACTCCATCCTCCAAAGTATAACTCCTTCATAAAGTCTTGCAAGTCAAAATAATCTTTTCTCCTCTAACTTCCACAGGACTTTAGTTGTGCTACTGTTATGTCACCTGGGATTTAGTTCAGTTGGTAGAGCGCTGCTCTTGCAGTCTCTGAGGGCCCAGGTTTGATTCCCAGCATTGCAAAAATGGGAGAAGGACTCGGCAATCCACTCCCGAGGCAATCCCGAAACAATTAGCCATTGAAAACCCTAGGAGGGTCGCTATGAGTCAGACATGACTCTGAGGCATCTAACAACAACTGTTATGTCACATACCAAACGTGAAACCTTGTATTTATTTGTGCACACATGATTACCCTGCCATGTAACTCTTGGGCAGGCTCCTTTATGGTCAGGGAGTGACCCTATCTTAAACATAACATAAATTAAAAAAAAAAAAAAATCTCAAGGTTTTTATATGGGAGAAGGACATGGCAATCCACTCCGGAGGCAATTCTGAAACAATCAGCCATTGAAAACCCCACGAGGGTCGCTATGAGTTGGACACAACTTGATGGCACCTAACAATAACAAGATTTTTATAAAGACCTCATGCTCCAAATTCTTGGAGCTATCAACTGTATTGACTGCAAATCTGATTTCATTATCTTTATGACATTTACATCAGTGGATGAAATAGGAAGTCTTTTCTCACTGTTGACCAAAATCCAACCCCCTCCACTGTTAATCAAGTGATTTCAGATCAAGTGGCCATTTCCCCCATGATCAGTAAAGACAGTTTCCTGATATCCTGTATTGCTATTATTCTACTTTGTCTATCCTTAACCAAAGCCTACTATGTGCTGTGTCCTGTGCTACATGCTTTCAGACTTCCAAAGCAGGTTTTATACAAAAATAAACTGAAACATTTTCCCCCTACTGAAATTAGGTTACTTTAAATTTTGATATGTGTTGTTGTTGTTAGGTGCCGTTGAGTCGGTATCTGACTGATAGTGACCCTGCATACAACAGGCCAAACACTATTGTCAGTGCTTCTCTGCTGTTCACAGGATTTTTAATGGCGGATTGATTTTTGGAAGTGGGTAGCCGGGTCTGTCTCCCAAGCCTACAGCACTTGGCGTTCCCAGGCGATCTCCCATCCAAGTACTCACCAAGCTAGACCCTGCTTAGCTTCTAAGAGTTGACAGGATTGGATGTCACATGGCTACAGCTGCAGGCCTGATATGTGTAGTAATCCTTAAATATTCATGTTCTAAATAAGTGTTACTGAGTACTACAAGAATCAATGAAAAATTTAAAAAGGTAGCTAAATTTTCTTCAAAAATTAATTTCACACTGTAAATTCTAGTTAACATAATGATCTTTTCAGCGGACTGCTTTTTCACCATAGTTCCTTTAAAAAGGTACTTGGAAAGAAAGTGTGGAATGGTAAAATATAGTTGTAAGCTTTGGAAGATCCTGCAAGAGGTCAATAGTATGAATAGCGTAATCTAGGTCTTCTAATTAGTGCAATTATCAGCTCAATTTTCAGACTCTAAAAAAATGTTTAAATGGAAGTCAGAAAGTTATGAAAAATAAAGACACACACACAAAACAGCCAAACTAAATTACTACATAATAAAGTGACCGAATGAGGGAAATCACTAATATACATTCCTAAAAAGAATCTACCCATGTGTTAAAATCTGAATAGACACTAAATTATGCTGCAATAATTTCCCCCTATAGCTCAGACTGTCAAATAATCATCAAATAGTTTTATATAATTCTCAGTATCTTATAGGCATAATTTTATAATTATTATAGAATCGTTTAAAGTCTTTAAAGACCATAAGATAAATTTAAAACTCCTTATCATGATATATTTGTTGTTGCTATTGTTAGGTGCTGCGGAGTTGGTTCTAACTCATGGCAAACCTACGTGCAACAGAATTAAACACTCCCTAACACGGTGCCATACCTGGCACCATGTCAGTACTTGCCTGCTATTCATAGGGTTTTCAAAGGCTGATTATTTCAGGATTATTCTGAGGAACGGGCTGCCAGGTTTTTCTCCCATTTTTTGCCGTGCTGGGGATCAAACCCAGGGCATTAAAGTGTGCAAAGAAGCACTCTACCAACTGAGCTAAACCCCAACCCCATGATTTATTAGAGCCTTCAAACAACATTTACTTTTCTACTCTCATCTGTGACTTGTCCCTTTCTTTTACCCATCTTTTCTCAAAACGTTTTCATATCTAAGTGACCTCATTTTGAAAGTTTATTTTCTCTATTTTATAACTGGGATATGAAGTAGTGTTTTATAGGAAGTGGGAATGCACATTTTATATAAACACATATATATCCACTTCAATGAAAGAAAAAACATAGGTTCCACTGGGCACAAAGTGGAATATAAAATTGTGTCACAATAATCATCTTTATCTCATTGAAGAAAATCCTGAAAGTTAGGCATAATGGCTCATATTTTGTAATCCCAGTACTGGAGGCTGAGGTAGGAGGATCACAAACTTGAGGCCAGCCTGGGCTACATAGGGAGACTCTGCCAAAAAAAAAAAAAAAAAAAAAAAAAGAAATGAAAAATCCTGAGACCTCTCAGAAGGATAAGATACCTTTTGTGCAAGTTATGTTTCTTTTAATAGTAACCACTTAAACAGATCCTCAACGCTATTAAAAGTAGGCCTTCTTATTTTCCATAATAAAAAAATAGGAGGAAATGGTAATTTCAGTAGAAGATAGGCTTTAGGAATGACAAATCACCATAATCATTACATGCATTTGAATAAGAATGAAAATAGCTTTAGCCATAGCTTGTAGTTAATTAGGGTAAATCTTACCCACTCTTTATAAGCAGTTTTCAATTTTCCATTTACCTCATAAACCTGCCATAGTACCTTGTCCTCATAAGAGATGTCTGTGTTTGATACACAGAAAGAGGTTCAATATTTTTGAATGAACAAATTATTACCGAAATGAACACAATGGGCTCTCAAACTCTCCCTGCTTCCTCTTAGGTGCACTATTGTACCCCTTATGTGCTTTGGCACTTCTCCATGTGGATCATGATGTATCTCCTTTCTTTTATCCCCAGAAAGGCCCTAGTTATTCTTTCTTCCTTTAGAGATCTATAATCTACAATTACCCTAATCTCGGTAGAGTCTTCTCATTAAACAATAAAGGATAACCTTTTTCTCTGGGCCTTCCTTCTGTCTCTAACATACCTTTTCCAAAGCAGAGACTGACTTTCTCTCTAGTTGAAGATATTTTAAGATAAAGCTCATGGAAAATAGTAAGTTCTGACTCCAGGTTATTTGAATTTCTCACTCCCATCCCTACTTACAATTAATTAACTTTTGGCAATATATCAATGTCACACCAATACATTTATATATCCCCCCCCCAAGCTAACCTCATAACAATAGGGGAAACATTAAAAACCAACTACACAAAAAACAAAATAATAAGCATTCTACTGTGTGTCTAATAAACTGAGTTCAAATACTTTGTGTATAAAACACCTAGAGTCTTTAATCATTCTGGTACATTCAGGATTTGGCCTAGCAAGTATATCCTTAGACAAAAAACCAAAAAGCAAAAAACAAAATTTCAACTTTTTTCTGTGATAGGTAAAACTCCATTAAAACTGAATTCGTAATTTTTTATGGTGTCTGAAAGTGCTGTGCTGTGAATATAGTTGCACTTTTTACAAAAATCTTCTTGCCAGAAAGCCAATATTTGTAGAATCTCCTTATATTTTAGTTATTGGTCATTCAGGCTGTGCCTAATGGCAAAACTGTCCCCATTACTGAATCAAAATGATTTGGGCAAACAATTTCCTATCTTGATTGACTACTGAGCCATGCCCTAGCTCTCTAACCTTTCTCACCGGACAACTGCATTAGACTCTAACACCAACATTTGTTCTGAAGACTGCAAGAAAGGGGAGAGATTTCAATGAAACTTTTTTTTTCCTGCTACCAAGATGCTAAAATGGTGGCTTTCTCTGTACCTATACCATTGAAAAAACAAATTCAACAAACATTTATAGGGCTTTTCCCTCTATGTTCAGCAGTTATTCTGGTGCTACTGCTAGAGATACACAACTAAAATACAGTGAGACTGCCTTCAAACAACTCAAGAAACAGAAAACTCTCTTAAGTACAACCAAATACTATAATACTCAGTAAGATTCAAGTATGCAGAAGAAAAGTTTGGTAGAGTAGATATATGATAATCTTTTTTTGTACAAAAAGATAAACCCATATGAAATAAGGGGTGAAAAAATAATTAGGTGGAAAAATTTACTTCAGCTAGGAGAGGCGGCGCAAGCCTGTAGTCTCTCTCAGTGAGTATGGAGGTGGGGGGAGGAGGATTGTGAGTTGGAGACCAGAGACAGGCTGCATAATTTAGTGAGACCTTGTCTCCAAATAAAAAATTTAAAAATGGACTGGGAATGAAGCTCAGTGACAGAGCACCTGCAAACTGTGTACAAAGCCCTGGGTTCAACCCCCAAGCACTGAAACACACACACACACACACACACACACACACACACACACACACACACACACACACTATTTATTTATTTCAGATATTTAACCCCAATCTTCAACAGATTTTTCCATTTTAAATACTCCAAAAAGTGTATCACTGTATATTATGCTAAATACTGATTCACTTATTTCTGCAAACTAAGAGTTTGGAAGCAAAACAAGACTAATACACAATTAAAATAGCAAAAACACTTCAACTTTCTAAACTGTTTTGTTCAATACTGAAATGCCTCAATTTCAGTTTGGATAGTCTACAATAAATACAGGATTGAAAAAAATCTACCGGCTATCACATAACCACAAAAAGCTACAGAAATCCGAGTGGAAAGAGAAAACCTGCATGTACTAAAATGTTTAAAATCTCTTTCAATTAACGACAAAATGATTGGGGTTCCAAGAATACGAAGTTTCATTTCTTTTAGGAGAAATGCAAACTGAATCACATTGCGATTATGAAATACTGTGAAACCATGTGCTTACGTCCTTTCGGATGTGAATCTGATTTCCCGTTTATACCAAACGCTTGTTTTGAAGACAACTTAAAATGGAATTCCAGCCCCAAAGTGTTACCACCCCTATTTTTGCCCCACAGGCAGCTATTTGACAATAAATTCAATTGCAGGACCGGAAGGTCGTGTTTCCATGCTAATTTCATTGCCCCGTTACATGCAACATATGATAATTAAGGTTTAAAAGGGAGATAAAAATTGAGTTAAAGTGAATCTCTCCACGTTACTGTTTCATTTCCAATATTAAAACTGTATGAACTCATCCAGCTACCAGTAGAATGTACATGTGCTCAAACTTGCCGTTTAAGTATTACTACTTTCCACTTTCTTTACGTTTGTGCACGTGTGTGTCGCCCTTACCTCCTAAGCTTGAGCCGTAGTTTTTCCCCTCCTCACACTGACATATTTCTTACTTATGTTCCCTCAAAGAGTTCAGGCTATTAGCGTTCTTTCCACTCCAAGACCAGAGGGAATGGTTTTAGGAAGCTGGTACTCAAAAACTGAAAGCGTCTTTTGATTGTGGCAGCAGGTGCCAGGCAGCACTGGGACCCGACCGAAGGAGGGAAGGCAACATTAGGGGAAGCACCTTGCTCCCAAACCGGGGACTACAGCCACCCTCCCAAAGCACCGCAGGGGCTTCGAGCATCACTTCGCGGCGATCAGAGCAGCAGGCAGAATGCGGTTTTATACCGACAGCGCCTTCGAAACCAAGGGCACCAGCTCGCATCCGACCCGCGATCGCGTCTCCACGCTCGGGCCCGAGGTTAGGATACAACTCTCCCTGCGCATCCTTCAAGCCCTCCCGTCCCCCAGATCGTCCCACAGTGCCTCTGACCACAGGGGATAGGACTCCTGGCTGCATCTCCAGGCACTCGTGAAGTGACCACCAGGACAGTGGCCGGAGCATTCTAGGGGCCACCGAAACTTCCCAGAGGCGCCAATTCTAAATTCGCCGCACCAACCGCCGCCTCTAGCTCCGCGCGCCCCTCGGCTCACTCCCTCCGTCGATCCACAGCCCCTTCTCCGTCCCTCAGGACACCCTGCGCCCTGCGCGGCGGGAAAACTCTGTCAGGTGCTTCCTGGCCCCGGGGCTCCCGTCGGACGTCCGCTCCCACAGGGAGCCTGGCTCAGCCAACCGCCGCAGCCTCGAGCCCCTCACGCACTCACCAGCCCGAGCCGGAGCAGCCATCTTAGCGCTCACCCGAGACCCCTGCGCCCCAGTTCGGCGGCTCTGAAGGCTGCCCGTTCCGACGCTACGTCATCGGTGACGTGTAGTTGGCCCCGCCCCCGCGCCTAAGACGAGCGGGGGGGCCCCTGCGTGCCAGGCAGTGGGCTGGCTTGGGGGCTGCAGGAGCGCGTGCTGGGCGTCGGCGCTCAGGGCCTCGCGGCTCGGCTTGGACTTCCTCCCCCGGCGGGAACTTCATCAGGCTCAGCAGTCAGGGCCACGGACGGTAAATCCAGGGTTTCCTACTTGCTCCTGAGATGCAGACTTGTTCCACAGGGAACTTGGAATCGTTTGGCAATGACGCGCGCCAATTCCATTATGTTCAAAATCTGCCCAAATTCTCTGGCGTAGAAATTCTGCCAGAAAACATTTCCTTCCCCAGGCAGCACCTGGGTGTGTAAGCTGCAGTGGTAGTGACTGTTGCTAGTTGAGGTTTCCTCACATAGGAGTAGGGCTAGTAAAGGTCCAGAATGGGGAATGTCATCAGAAATAAGATTGGAGGAATACGAAAAAGCACCTGTGTCCAAAATCACCTAATTTGCCGTCACCAGTTTAACTCCATATTGGAAAAAAAAACCACGGAGAATAGACCGGGGGGAGGAGGGACATCTGCAGAAGAAAGGCGAGCTTACAAGTGTATAAAACTTATTCCTTTAATATTTTTGGAGCTCTTTTGCCTAGCTCTGAGCCAGTTCTACCTCAGTCACTCTGAGGAGTCCTGAAAATTAAGACAGTCTTCCTTAAAAAGAAAAGAAAACGGCAAGAAAAACGTGCAAAGTTAATATGTATGTGGAGTTCGAAATCTTGCAGTATGTACGGCAAACTAGAAAAGTGTTCATATCTAAATCAATGGTTACACTCTAGGGATTATCTTTCAGTGGCATGGCCTTGGAGGAAAAAATGAATACACAGCGGTATTTGAAGGGATAAATATGTCTAACCAAATTAAGGTTCGGCATAGTAACCTCTTGGGAATTCTTAGATAACAAAACAGCGAGAACTAATCGATTCATATTTGAAAACATACCGAATATGTATATGAACGCTACAACTGCATAAAATGTAGTTATGAGAGGAGTAAAAAAAAAGTTAGGAATGAATCTGCATAATGTAATCTCCATTCTTTTTTTCTATATATTTTAGTGCACAATAATTCCAATTCAATTATGTCCCCAGAGCACAAAACACATGAACTGCTGTTTTTTAATCTGGCCTACCATGTAGATATCTAAAACGCACTGAAAGCATTATATGTGGTGTCTCCCTCCCCTCACCCCCTTTGCAGTGCTGGGAAAACAAACCCAGGCCTCATGCAAGTGCTCTACCACTGTGCTACATCTCTAGCCTTGAAGACATCTTTCAAAAGGAAGTATTTCATCAGATTTAAGTATTTCTGGTATACAATATGTTTTTTCCTATCATTCCTTGAAAGTGAAATATGACAAAGTCAAACTCTTGCTGTCCCTTTTTTTAATGTCATGAAGCCATTCTGGAAGGTTGTTTGGCAGATTGTATGAAGAATCTTAGTTGCAAGACTGGAGATATAGCACATGGAAAATGCTTTCCTGGCACGAGCAAGGCCCTAAGTTTGATCCACAGCACTACAAAACAAACAAAAATTGTCTTAAAAAATTAAGTAGAATGAAGACTATCAGGGCAGAGAATTCTAATCAGAAAATAAGTTGCATGTGGTCAAATTGACCAGCAGACACAAGTTCAGAGAAAAGATAATTTCCTGAAATTATAAATGGCCCTTAGGCTAGGTCTTGAAAGATTAAAGCGACGTGAATAAATGGAGAAGGTGAAATGGAAAGAAAACAAAGCAAAGGCAAGCTGAGTTAGATACAGGTGGAGGGTACTGAATAGAATGTCTTCGATAAAATGCCTTGAATAAAAAGTTGTAAGCTAGGAACAAATGCCTAGTAGGAAGGAAGGAGGCTAGAGGTTATCTGAAGATTATTGAATTATCTGATAAGAATTATCTGAAGATTATTGTTAATTGTTGTTGTTGGTTGTTGGTAGGTGCCATCGAGTCGGTATCCGACTCATAGCGACCCTCATGGGGTTTTCAATGGCTGACTGTTTGGGGATTGTCTTGGGAGTGGATTGCCAGGCCCTTCTCCCACTTTTGCGGTGCTGGGAATTGAACTCAGGGACCTCAGAGACTGCAGCGCAGCGCTCTACCCACTGAGCTAAATCCCAGCCCTTTTATTGTTAATAGGATTGGTAATTAAAGAGAATGTTTATCACATAGATTTTCCTTTGTATTTGTTATCACTGTTTATTCTTATTGTTATTACTATTTATTCAACTTTGACATTTCCTTAGCTACTATTTCTGCCTGATCTTCTCACCTAAGTCTAAATTATGACATGCTCTAGCTTGTTTCCCAAGCTGTAGGACCCCTCTATTCTCTCCCCTTTAGTTTTTCTGTTTCTGACCCTTCTCATTAAATCTAAGCTTTTTGTTATAACATTTAAAAAAATGCCTTCTTCCCTTCCAACTTTCATTAACTGATGTGTCCACACTTACCTATTATATACTCAAAATCAGTCTTTCCTCAAATTGGCCTTTGGACTCCTAGGAGGTCATTCCGTTTGTAGTCTCTTCCACACTTCAGGCACTTCCCACCTTTAAATCAAGGCAGATTTTTATCACTTAAGTAGAAAGTCCCCTAGGTTTCACTCCTGCAAATCATTACAACCAGCCTCTTTCAGGGCAGGCCTAAACTCTCACCTCCTGGAAGCTGCTTTCCTAGGAATGGAGCTTCCCACATTCCCATCCCCCATCCCAGTACTACATTATTATGCAGCCACTGCTTTTGTTCTGAGTTCCGAGCCTGGTTCTCTCCATTTGCATTGTAATCCCTTGGGGGCCAGGACTGTGCCCTTGCCCCTTTTGTATACCTCTCCACAGCTCTTAGTATAGTACCAGCCAAAAATACTCTTAAAATACCTAATTTGTTGTTGTTAAGTGCAGTTGAGTTGGGTCTGACTCATAGTGACCCTATGTACAACAGAATGAACCATTCCCCAACACTGTGCCACGCTCAACACTATGTCAATACTTCTCTGCTATTCATAGGTTTTTTAATGGTTGATTGCTTTGGGAGGGGCCTGCCAAGTCCTTCTTTTTTATGTGGTGCTGGGCATCCGAACCCAGGGCCTCAGAGAGTGCAGAGCAGCACTCTACCAACTGATTGATTAATAAAATTAGATGTTCTCTAGCATAATATGAAGTTATGAAAGAGAAGTGTAGGGAGTTTTTTTTGTTTCCACAGTTGCCAAATTGAGGGAAATGACAATTTGCCATTTTCCTGAAGTAAGCAGATTGTTTCTTAAATAAGATACACATTTAATGAGTGATACCTAACTAGCACGTCACTACTTGTTTCTGAATTACACAAGTGATTGTTTTCTTGTATTCTGAGAGAAGAATATGAATGAATGGAAGACGAAACATTGCAAATTTCAGAAACTTTAGAGCTGCTTTTTATGCTTTCTGTTAATTTTTAGAATTTTCTAGTCCAGTCTTTCATGAATCTGAGAAATATCTTTGGAATTGTAGTTTTAGACTAAAGAAGAATTGAGTTGATTAAATTTTAGGAACATAGGAAACTTTTCAAAGTTATACAGACTGAATATTCCTATCTAATAACTTTAAGATTTGTGTAACATTTTTTGAACACTTGTGTGCATGGTGCCATACTAGGCACTGAACTATCCATAGCCTTCATTTCAATATTATGAAGAGATGAAGATTTCATAGAGGAAAGGTATAAAGAAACAGTAGGACGGAAGAAGGGGATGTAGTTCAGTGGTAGGGTTTACCCAGCAGTGAGGCCCAGCTGCTAGGTCCCAACACTGCAAGAAATAAACAAGCAAGCAATAAGTAACAACAAAAACTAGAGAGCTTCATTTGATTGAAGTATAATGACTAATGATCCACTGCTACTATGCAGTTGATTTTAAATGAGAGGGACCCAAACAACCTTAAATTTTTGGCAAACAAATGAGAAAAGACCTTAAAATTATCCTTTTTTAATTCTAAGGAAAGAGAGTGGTAGCACAGTAGAGGAGGTAAATGCAAACTGAAAAGATAGTACCATAATTGATTTGTTTTAAAAGGGTCTCTGTCTCTCTCTGTCTCTCTCTCTCTCTGTCTCTCTCTCTCTGTCTCTCTCTCTCTCTCTGTCTCTCTCCCTCCCTCTCTCCGTGTGTGTGTGTGTGTGTGTGTGTGTGTGTGTGTGTGTGTGTGCTTTTTCAGTCCTTGGTTGGTGGTCTCTGAGGGAAACTTGTACTTTGGAAATGAATTTCCAGCATAGCACTTTTGGTAACTGAAACTAAGACCAGGGTTTAGGTATAAATGGAAGTATTTTGTTCTGGGACAAGTGTCGCAACCTTCCATTTTCTAAGATGCTCAATTGTTGTTGTTGTTGTTGTTGTTGTGTGCCGTCGAGTCGGTATCCGACTCATAGTGACCCTCATAGAGTTTTCAATGGCTGACTGTTTCAGGATTGCCTTGGGAGTGGATTGCCAGGTCCTTCTCCCATTTTTTGCAGTGCTGGGAATTGAACTTGGGACCTCAGAGACTGCAGCGCAGTGCTCTACCAACTGAGCTAAATCCCAGTCTAAATGCTCAATTATCATGTAGTAAATTGATCTGCTTATGAAATGGTAGTGTTTAGGGGAAAAAAAAATTCTTGTTTTTATATTTCTCTCTTTAATACTGTTCTAAATGGAATCTCCAATAAGAAAAAGAAGGGACTTTTTAAAATGATAACCATGTAGTATATCAGCAAGATAGATATTTTACTAAACCAAAGTATTTTTCCAAGGATAAACTATGGGGAAGGGGACAGAACACACATATGCACACACATAATACACATAAATACATATATGAACATACATAAATGTATAATAGATTTATGTAGTTACAATCACAAAGTATTATGACCATTTATCCAATTATTTTTTAATCTTTACATATTTTGCATGTTTTTGTCTGTATCTCATTTGTAAAGTTAGGAAAGTAGTATCTGTCTTATCGTCCTCATGAGGATGTCTCAATACCCTACTCAAAAGTAAAATTAAAAAATTAAAATAAATAAAAATAAAAAAGGGGCTGAAGGTACAACTCAGTGGTAGAGTACTTGCCTAGCATGTGTGGATCCCTGTGTTCAACTCCCATGTACTGCAAAACAAACAAAACCTCAGTGAGTGCCAAAAAATGTATACACATGTTAAGAAAGAAAAAACTGTATGAAAATTGTAATGTTCAATATATATTGATAACAAAAGATGAATACGAGTCATGTTTGACTTCTGCAATTATAAAAGGTCACACTATATATTGCTACCACTGTTGTAATTCAACTTTGGAAAGTAATACATAGATAACATCTCTTAAAATATATATACGTGTTTTTGGCACCCCAGTATATGTGCAAGATTTTAGTGAAACATTAATAAAAATTGGAATTCTCTTTTTTGGTGTCAAAATACATAGATAACATCTCTTAAAATGTACATACATGTTTATGGCATCCCAGTATATATGCAAGATTTTAGTCAAACATTAATAAAAGAAATTGGAATTCTTTTTTTTTTTTGGAGTCAAAATACATAACTATTGCTGTATATTACAAAGACTTTGATGATGGCAGATGTTTAATAACAAATGTGTGAACATCTGCTGTGTTAGGCTCTGTACTAGGCAATGTTTTAATTTATGCATGTGTAGATAGAAGCATATTGTATATGTTAGTTACAATATGAAATTCAAAAGCATACTGAAATTCACACACACACACAGCTTGATGCACATTCCTAAGGCACCTAGAACCTTACCTTATGCATGTTGTTGTTAGGTGCTGTTTAGTCGGATCCAACTTATAGCGACCCTAAGTGAGGCAGAACAAAACACTATCCAACACTGTGCTATGCACATGATCTTTTTATATTTGAGCCCATTGTTGCAGTCACTATATTTCTTCTCATTTTGAGTTGTGCCACGTCATCATTAAGGTTGACTCCACTTTGAGGAGGCAAGTCTTCCCCAGTCATTTCTTGAATGCCTTCCAGCCTTGGGAGGGCTCATTTTCTGGCATTGCATTTGATGGTGCTTCTCTGGTACTCAGGGTTTTCAATAACTAATTGTTTTGGGAATGGGCTAATGGGGCCTTCTCCTATAAAATGTGGTGTTCATTTCGAAAACTCCATCTTCATGTTAGCTAACAGTGAACTCTGGGCAGAGTTTTGCTTTTAATCATTTATTTGTTCTGCTTATTCGTTCATTCCCAAGTATTTTGGGGACCTGATTCCATGGCACCTAACAACAACAAAAACTATTTGCCTAGTAGTTTACCAGGTACTATAGGTAGAAAGAGATTAGGATTTTGGTTTTCCATTGGTTATAGTCCAGTATGGTCAGAGTCTCTACCACGTAGTGCATGCGCCCTAAATATGCCACTGACTTTTTAGGCAGGTAATGGTTCAGTGGAATATTTTGAAATAGTCT
The DNA here is from genome assembly GCA_007922755.1 of Pedetes capensis. Classification (NCBI taxonomy): domain Eukaryota; kingdom Metazoa; phylum Chordata; class Mammalia; order Rodentia; family Pedetidae; genus Pedetes; species Pedetes capensis. Next base: position 1,647 of record VMDO01014639.1, on the reverse strand, counting down.
CAGTTCTGCTTTCATTAGCAAGAGCAAGTTTCATTTGATAGAGTGTGTTATTTAATTTCTCCACACCTCACTTTTCTCAACTATGGCTTGGGTTCTATATCTTTTTAGCCAGGATTGTAGTGAGAATTAAATGACCTGGTATACTTAAGGTACCTAGCACATAGTGGGTGGTTTTTGTTGTTGGGTGCCATTCAGTGAGCACATAGTGGTAGATGTTGACAAAGGAGAAGGAATTTGTTCACCAACCTGTCTCTTGTAACTTGCTATCAATAATAATTACCATTTTCAGGATAAAGAATTTGGAGCTAAAATAAGCAATGGATAATCAGAGTTAGATATCCTATTTACTCTTCAAAGATACTTACGGCTTAATTTATAGGCAAATGTTCTATGGGTAGAACTACTTCACTACTTACCCAATTATTTTTCTCTAACTACTTTTTAAGGTTAAATAAATGCATTTACGACTATAATACTCTACAAATTATTATTTCTATGAAAATTATTAAAATGTAATGGACCCTATGTTTAAATTTGAATGTTAAGATGTTTTCCTTTGTTTTTCAAGTCATTTTTTTAAAAGTTCAAGGATAACTTGGCATACTGGTAAACGTAACACATTGGTATTTCACAAAATAAGGACTTAATATGGACTTACTATAGTTGATTCTGATGGCCACTTTGCCAAATATATGTATGTACTGCAATCTGAGATGATTCAGTTATTGAGTCAGTGGTTGTTTTTACAGGCTACAGTCTCAGTCCATTTTTTGACTGGTGGGACTACCCTCATTTTTCACACATTGTTGGTATCTTTCCGTTTGCATTTTCTCTCTCAGAGCTGCCAAGTAGGGAAAATAAAACATTATTGGAGGAATGGGGAGAGGAATAATGAGAGGATATTTCAAAAGATTGGATTTGCATATTGGCTCCCTGTGTAACCTCCCACATTTCCTTTAAGCTTTGTTGTTGTTGTTGTTAGGTGCCCTTGAGTCCAGTCTGACTCATAGCAACCCTATGTACAGCAGATCGAAACACTTGCCGATTCTGTGCCAGGCAAACAATTACATGTGATTTTTAGTCCATTTATATTGACCTCATAAATGAAAGTAGATCCATATCTCTCAATATACACGAGAGTTAACTCAAAATGGATAAAAGATCTCAACATAAAACCAGAAACTTTAAAACTCATAGAAGGCAAGATAGGCAATTCACTCCATCATATAGGCATTGGAAAAGATTTCCTTAATAGGACCCCAATTGCTCAAGAAATTGCAACAAGAATAGATAAATGAGACCACATCAAATGAAGAAGCTTCTGCACAGCAAAAGAAACAATTAACAGAATCAAGGAAACCGCCACAGAATGGGAAAAAATCTTCGCATTTTATACATCTGACAAAGGTCTAATTACTAGAATTTATAAGGAACTCAAGAAAAAAAACCCCAAAAACCAAACAACCCAATACACAAATGGGCAAAGGAACTGAGTAGATAGTTCTCAAATGAAGAGGTCCATAAAGCCATGAAACACATGAAAAAGTGCTCAATATCCCTAGCCATTAGGGAAATGCAAATCAAAACAACGCTGAGATTTCACCTTACACCAGTAAGAATGGCCAAGATCAATAAAACAAACAACAA